>JACXGM010029755.1:0-13547 GCA_016801145.1 Umbra pygmaea
AGAGAGAGAGAGAGAGGCAGAGAGAGGGAGACACCTACTGTACCAGCAGACAGAGAGAAAAGTAGATGGTGTGAATCGTCTATACAGACAGAGCAAAAAACATATGCCCTGTATGACTGACTAAACCACACAAATCTAAAAAGATTAAGGGTCTTATACTGAACAGTGGTAAATGTCAGGATAATATTCGTATTACACACCTGTTCCTTGTAAGCATCGACAGGGTAAAGCCCTGCAGTAAAGCTGACTGCCTGCCTGACCAAGAACCCAGGGTCAGATGACACCAAAACACTGTGCAACATTTGTACAAATAACCAGAAGTGGGTAGTAACGAATTACATTTACTTGAGTAAATTTTTTCAGTAACTTGTACTTTTTAGAGTATATTTACAGATGGGTACTTTTACTCAAGTACATTTCTAGTGAAAAAACTGTACTTTTACTTCGCTACATTCGGTGGCGTTCCTCCGCTACTGTCAAATGGTAATAGTAAGTTAATATCACTTGTTCGCAAGTCTCGCAAAACATTGGAGAGGCTGCTTTGCGAGAGGTGGCTACGCATCAATCACCTGCTTATATTTAGCACGCGTTTAGTTGGAAGATGATGGCCAAAGCAGAGGAAGATGTGTGCGAGCTATCGATGACAGATCACCCGTGGCCTCAAGTTCAGTCTATGTTTTCCCTCCAAGACGTCAGAAGGATAGTTTCATAACCATGACGCATGCTGTGTGGACCAAAACGAACAGACATCTCAGCATACAAGAATTCCAGCTCCAACCTGAAAAAACATGTAGCGGTAAATGTCACAATGATGCCTTTATTTGAACACTATTAACGGTAATTTGGTAACTTTGGGCACTTTTCCCTTATTGTAATATTATTGCACACACTGTCCGAGTGTTTTTCCTCTTGTGCAAGCAATGACAAATCTTGTGAAACACACGTTCACAAACAAACATACATTTTCATATCCTTTTTAAAAAAAACTAAACAAATTGAAAAGCCTAATGTGACGTCTTGCATTTATACACAAATCCGGACAGACATCACTAAAGTGTAGAAAAAACATACAAACAAAAACGGGATTGTATTTTATTCGTACCTAAAGAATACATATACTTAAAAATATAAGATCAAAGTATGTTTTAAAATGAAGTACTCTGGTTAGTCCAGCACACCATTCATTAATGATATAGAAGTTAATTTACTGCTAAACATAGGATCTTGATAAAAATGTTTATTTTTTGCAAATGAACTCTTCATATATATATATATATATATATATATATATATATATATATATATATATATATATATATATATATATATATATATATATATATTTCCATGATTTTCATTTGTAAATAATTGGGTGTTTGGATCAGCATTTTCATTTTGATCTATCAAATAACTGAAGGACAGAGACATGTTTTGGTAGTGAAATGAGGTTCATTGGATTAACGGGAAATGAGCAATATGCATCAAAACGAAAATAGACAGGTGCATACATTTTATTGATAAAGTTGATTTGAATACCTGTAACTACCTAGCACTGATTAATTAGAACACACAATTGGTTTGGTGAGCTCATTAAGCCTTGAACTTCATAGAAGTGCATCCAATCATTTAAGGTGGCCAATTGCAAATTGTTGTTCTCTTTAACTCTGAAGAGTGGCAACATTGGGGCCTCAAAACAACTCTGAAATGACCTGAAAACAAAGATTGTAAGCAGAACAATGAAACTTTCAAGGAGAGTTATGTGAAAGCTCTCAAAGTATTCTGAAATTCAGGGTTTTTGCTTCTTATCAATCAGATCGAAAGTAACTACTAACTAATTAACTACTTGAGTAGTTTTTTCATCGAATACTTTCTTACTCTAACTCAAGTAACTATTACGGTTGCTACTTTTTCCTCTTACTTGAGTAAATATTTCCATAAGTACTTGTACTTTTACTTGAGTACAGATTTTGGCTACTCTACCCACCTTTGCAAACAATATAGAACATTCTGGACTGTACTGTACGTCCAAGATATAGGGTGGGATAATGGACAGTCAACCTACAATATATTATAACCCCTCTGCCATGAACGGACCCTATTGTTGTAACACTTGATTAGTTCCTGGCTGACACTTGACATGCATCGATTTCCCTCTGCTATCAATTTCCCAGACATTACTGGCCTTTGCGATGAGAAACAGAACTGGTCCTAGGAAACAAAAACAATATGAAGGTTTGTTGGCTTCCACCAGAACAGAACAATAAAGCCATATGAAGAAGAGAGGTCGGAGGAGATCAGGAGGACGTCACACAGGACGGTAACTACACTATGCACGTGAACTCCTGATTGCTTGATAGATTAAATCACTGGTTAACATTTTTTTAAATGGGCCAAAAAGTAAACTAACAAGTGTCACACAGGAACACTTTCAGGAAGCAAATGCACATTTGAAAAATGCCAGAGTGTTAGGGAATGGAAGGCAGAACAAGACCAAGAGGGGGTTGTGGTACTACGAACCTCTAACACCTTAAGACAGAACGCCAACAAGTAGGCTAGACTAGAGAGACTTCTGACAGGAAGTATGTAGGCTAGTATAGTAAAAGCCAGGTGGTTTTTTGTGATACTACATGTATGCCACTTGCTGAGGGAAGATCTCAGAAACACGACTGCTGTTTTCACCGGCTGCGGTTGCTAAGTACGTTGCTATCGAGCGCCTCCCTTTTACAAAGTCTTGTGGCAGATCTGGTTATAAGGCCTCAACTGTTAATCACAAAGGCCCCCTCCTCTCAGATAGACCGCATTCACTCTACAGGTTACAACTCTTATGTGGGGAAAAGTAACACCGTATTGTAATTTTTAACATCATCTTCCAGCTGTCCATCTTATCCAGAGCAACTTTTCATCATTGACCTTTAGTAGCAAAAGATTACTGTAGTAAGATGGAAAGAATGAAAGAGATTGAACAGGCATTTAAAGAGATGATTTGGTTGTCTGGTCGTTGAGTACCAGATTACAAATGTAGCCAGGATGCCACTTTAAAAGCCTGACACTTACAATAACATCTGTTCAATGTCCCATCTGAAAGACGTTATCCCTAACAAATGGTGACCGGTAAGAAAAGCTCTGCTTAACTGGGACATAATAACAGCAAAAGGAAATGGCCTCAGTCCATCTCCCATCATTTTTCTCCTGCCTTCAAATTGATCGGGAACTACAGCGACTCTTCAAGGTCTCTGAGAGCATTGAGCTGGGCAGTAATTGGTTGACACCGTTACAGCCCTGGGAATCTGGCCTATTACACTAAGTTCTAACTCTATCAGGTACGGTGTGTCTCTATGGGGTGCACTAAGGCAAACGTCCCCCCTCCCACTCACCTGAAAATAGAATTCATCTCAATATTTAAACAGTTCATTATTTAAACACTGACTCACTGCTCAGATTTGAATTCTCGGGCATCCAGAATCGGTGACCCTGGCTGGTGGAAAACTGAGCCCATCAGTGGGAGGAAGGTGCTGACTGTTTAATCCATAGAGCAAACAGGAAACAGAGCCCCCCAAAGTCTCTGTGCTCTGCTGTTCTCTCCTGGTCTGCTGGCTCATTAAACCAGCCAGCTTGGCTAATAAAAAAAAGCTCCCCGACACGTGCCTGCCCACCACACACACACACACGCACGCAAACACACACACAATCACAATCACCTGAAGTAATGGTGGACAGGTAGTCAGGTGATGGTGGACAGGTAGTCAGGTGATAGAACTAAACATGACTATTACTACTAAACAGGACCACTACTACTAGGAATGCACCGATTCGATACTGGGATCGGACATTTGTCAAATCCTGCCAAAGATTCAGGGTTGGGAGTCGGCATATGGAGTCTATGTAATGATCCGACGCCATGTCCTAATAAGTTGAGTAAACACGCGAGTCATTGTAGTGATGGGTCACTCAAAACGAAAACAAAGTTAACAATTATTGTACATGATCCTTACTGCAAAAACAATAAATAGTGGTCTACACATGTTTACAGGAAAGTTAGGCTACATACAAAATAATACGCTATAATCTTTTTTAAGCAGTGGCGCAAAAAAATTGGTCATGTGGACATGTTACCTATCTTTACAAGTACTTCCTCTGCCATAATAGTAGCCTACGATAAGATTACAAGGTTTTAGGTCAATTTTAACGAAAATAACTACCAAGTGACAGCATTAAAGTAAAAATATATTTTTGTTATTACTTAGCTAAAGCAGTTACTGTCTCAGATTGGAAGGCGTTTGACAAAAATGCAGATGCTTACTCATTAACAAAGACGCACGTTTGTGCATACAGTATATCATTGGGTTTAGTGCAGTGCAGTACAGATGAAAAAAGCTAGTTAGCTCCCCAGAATTAAGAGCCCTTCTGTTGGATCAGCACCAGAAGTCTAGATGAAGTGAATGTAGAGAATATTAAAGAAAAATTGTGTTTAGTTGCAGAAACATTGGAATTTGATGCAAATATTTCACACATTGCAGAATGCTAAGCGCTCATTGGATGATTTTGCTGTCAGTGAAAGCACAGACAGGGGTGTTCGTTGAGGCTGTGTTTATGATTAGACTCTGGTAATTGGCGCTCTCGGTTTACCAGAGTAGCATAAACACACACACACACACACCAATGTAATGAGAGGCTGTTCGACTTCAATGGCGAACTTAATTGATTTAAAATCAGTTTTATTATTTTACTTCGCCATAATATGGTTTCCTATTATATTTATTGTTTCTTTCTGTTTGGTTCCACTGCTGAAGACGGATCTACAGGTATATTTGATAGGAGCTAATTAAGCCAATGCTTGTATTATTTCATTAGTACTCTCAGGCATGTTCTCCAAACAGATTATTCATTATATACATCAAATACTGTGGCATAGGTTAGGTGTTAGAAAATAAA
Source organism: Umbra pygmaea (assembly GCA_016801145.1). Lineage (NCBI taxonomy): Eukaryota > Metazoa > Chordata > Actinopteri > Esociformes > Umbridae > Umbra > Umbra pygmaea. The sequence continues at coordinate 4,933 of JACXGM010029755.1, forward strand.
GGTTTCGTACCTCTCTAATGTAAAGCACTATTGGACGAACAATCTACACCTAGCCGACTAAAAGTACTAGTAGAACATCCAATACTAGACTGATTTGCCAAAGTGATCAATCATCTGAAAATCATTAGTTTTCACAAAATGTATTTTTAGTGATTCTATTAATAATGTATTAATAATGAATTTAAAGTATTGAAGCATTACAAGAGCTAGTGTTTTTATTTTACACATTTTTATTGGGGGAAATATTGGCTGGTTAAATCTGGGAATCCACCAGCCACATTGGCATACTGTAGTTGTTGACAATGTTAGATTTTGGTGTAAAATTGAATATTTAGAGCCATGCTACAGTTTGCCTAGCTGACACAATGTGCCCGGAATGGACATCCTGAACTGTACAGTAAAGTCAAATAACACCTTTAAGACTTGCTGAACGTCACTTCAATGTCACTGCAAACGTCACTGCATTTAGCTTCACTACAGACATTTGGAATTCAGACGTGTCCCACGTCTCTACTAAATCTGACAGCACAATGGCTGGATGCAAGTTTTACATTATGTAGCTTTAAATCACTGGTATGGGATCGGTCCTCGTATTGGCAGATACTCAATGTTCATTATTCAGATTGGTATCAGCAGTGAAAAAGTGGTATCGGTGCATCCCTAACTACTACTAAACAGGACCACTACTACTGACCAGTTCTGATGGGGCATTGATCAAAATTAACTATTGGGACAAGACTGCTATTTGAAACTGTCCCAGGCTGAAATACAATCCTTCACAAGTCCAAATATTAAGATTAAAATTGATCCATGCAGTCAGTCAAGTAAAAACAATCATCTCCAATGTTGCTTCCATTTGCCACAGAAAAAACGAATGTTGGAAATCAGACGCTCATTAACGCTTTCAAGGCTAGGTATAGTCTGTGCTAATAGTCTGGGTTAATTTTAACCTCTCCACGTCACGTAATTGGCTCCAACGAACAATCAACAATCGTCTCAAGTGAGAAGTAAAACGCCACCATTACCTCTCTTTAATCTCGCTGTAATAGTATGGGGGGAGGTTCGAGCACAATGACGGCACAATTTGCCTGCTAATCCATGTGTGATGTTAACCTCTTAAGCCTCGCCCCCTAATTGTCAAATTCTGCCTAAAAAACATACCCAAAGTTAAACTCTTGTTACACTGGACCTGAGGCAAGTACAAACATATGGTTGATATTTTTTTAAAGAAAATACTTTGAAATTCAAACAAATATACACAGTGAATATGGCACAAGATGAAATAAAGAAAATGCATAATTATTGATGACATTTACATCCGGGTCCTGAGACGAACAACACAGTTCTTTCCTGAATTATCTCCGTCAGTCTTGAGTTAAAATTGTTAATTTTTAAGATCTCTGTTTCATAAGGATGACGTATATGCCGAAATTGTTAAGCTTTTGGACACTTTTTATATCCGTCTTTTGTTCAGAAGTGCAGGTCATATACACTACCGTTTTCATTTATTTATGAATGCATTTAACAGTCCGGTAAGAAAATGCTATTTTTACATTCAAGATGGATTTTACCTGGGAAAACTATGCTTTAAGTCATTACTGGGACCCTTTGATGACCAAAAAGAAGGATTTTATGACCGTAAAATATTTTGTACTAAAAGTTTACATAAGTACAGTGTGCTAATCTGTTTTTTCTGAGTAAAATGTAATTGTTTTCAAGACGCGTACCTGACATTAAGTATTCTAACGTTGTGAGTTTTATAGCTACTATAAAACCGAGATATTTGCTAGAATCCCAAGATTCTAAGCTTTAAGAACATATAATACTTTTATATTTATCTTGAAAAATGAGCGTAGGAGTTGTGTTTCTAGTTGGCATTTCGATTGTTTTTTAGAAGAAAAAAACACTTTATTGTTTGCGAAATGTGGAGTTCAAACTCGCAGCCATAACGTTGTAAATTTTACAGCTACACTAAAACCGAGATTTCTACTAGAATCCCAACATTCTAAGCTTTAAGGAGATATAACACTTGTATATATAACCTAAAAAATGAGGGTGCTAGCCGTGTTTTCCTTTTGCCATTCAATTTAATTTTAGGTACTAAAACGGCTAGTTCAGTAAACAAGCTAACAGCTTTTGGTACTGGCTGTTTACGTCACATTATGATTAATAATTATCTCGTTTTCATAGCTATTTAAAAACCGCGACATTTGCTAGAACCCCAACATTCTATGCTTTAAGGACATATGAGACATGTATTTATAAATTAAATATTGCATTTGTGAGCTTTGTTTTTATTCCTTTATGTATTTACTATGAAGTAAAAAAAAAAAACGTTTTTTTTTCAAGACGCATAGCTGACATTAAGTAGTCGTAACGTTGTGAATTTTATAGCTACACTAAAACCGAGATATTTGCTAGAATCCCAAGATTCTAAGATTTAAGGACATATAAGACATGTATATATAACCCAATAAATGAAGGTGTTAGCCTTGTTTATAGATTAACATTCCATTTAATTTGAGGCACATGTGTACAAGGCACGTAGCACACATTATGAGGGGAAGTTATTATTTTTGTTATAACTACTGTAGAATGTTGACATTTGCTACATTCCTGAGTGTCTAAGCTTTCTGTAAATATATAACATGTATATATAACCTAGAAATAGGACTTGTGAACTGTGATTGTTTGGACTTGTGAACCAGTTTTTGGGGGTGGTGGGGGGGCAGAAATCTACCGGCGGCGGTAGAGTGCTCCCTAAGTAGTTAATGTAGGTGTGTTGAGCTGTGTTGAGCTGTGTTGAGCTGAGGACTCTATAGCAAGGAAATGGGATGGCCAGTGGCTGCGTGACAGACACCAGTTCAGCCAGTCTAAGGGGCCGTGGCTAAATGAACACTCCACATGAAAGAGGAGCTCAGGAGGCATCGATCCACCATGTAGCTGGGAGCCTTCACCACAGAGGGGCCGGGACGTATGTGTGCTGAGTTGCCCCAGGGACCAGCGGGTCTGACGGCTCCGCATCTCAAAATCCAGGTAATTAATTGTCCATTTGGACCTAGTTAGCCGCCTGCCTCTCTGGGCCACTCCGTATGTCATGTTGTGCTAAAGTCTGCAGCACTGGCTGCTGTAGCATTCCGTTTTAAATCGTCCCAATCAAACTGCAATATGGACCAAGGAAAGGTAGGAGGGAGTACAAGTTTGGAGCCGAAACATCGTTCAGCGAAACACGCCTTCTACAGCCTAATGGAAGTCAAACAGATCGTACGAACACTTACAGTTTCAACATCAATCAACCGACACTAACATCACATACATGCATCGCTGGCAGCCCTTCAACAGAGACATCCACTCACCCTCTCCAGGTCCTGTCGTAGGTGTGTGAACAGTTTGAGGCGACGGTAGAGGACGTCTTGTTCCTGCTGAGCCAGGTTATCCACCTCATCCCTTTTCAGGGTCACCAGAGGGCGGTTGAAGTTCGACTTCCTCCTCAGCTTCCAGAACTGGTACAGAAAGTCAACGTGAGCGTCAGGCAAGCCCAGGCTCTCCGCCACATCCTTGGGGTCCACCAGGCGGTAGAACTCGTCCTCCAGCTCCTGGAGCTTCTGTTTGCGTTGGCTGGCCTTCTCACGCTCAATCTGGTCCCGGTCGGCCCGCTCCAATGCCGGCACGGGACGCTCCGCCGGCGGCACCTCTCCGGTGGCTGGGTGGTGGTCCGGTCCAGTTGCGGCTCTGTGCTCGCTGCCAAGTCCGGCCCAGTCCAGTCTGGTGCCAGTGATGTTGGCGTGGTTACTACTGCCAGCAGCAGTGGTTGCATGGTTACTGTTGCCCGAGGCGGTGGGGCTGCTGTGCTCCAGACAGAAGGATTTGAAGCGGACCTCGTCGTTCTCAGCCAGGATGGTGCGCATCTCCAGGCCATGGTCAAAGGCGCAGGTCACGTGGAAGGCCACGATGCAGGAGGGCATGGAGCACTGGGGAGAAAAATGAGAATCCGAGTTATAAACGTCAATAGAGTGTTGAACACGGAAAGATGACAGGCTACACTGACACCGCAGGGGAAACAATGTGTCCTCTAACCATGTTGGCATCACACACAGGAAGGTGTTGCTATGCAACACTGTCAATACTCCTTCCTCCTGCATCACAGAGACAAACAAGTCTGACGGAGAGAAGCGACAGCTTGAGAACAAACCTCACTGGAGACTGGCTCAGGGACCTCCTCCCAAACAGCCCCACCAGGCCCTACATAGTGCACTCACTCACTCAAACAGCAGGGCATAGGGGCCTGTTGGACACAGGGTTTCCTGGTTCCTGGAAAATATTTCAATCTCCCTCCTGTCTGCAGATGCCCAACTCTCAGAAGATATCCGAGATCAGAACACCTGTGTCTCTGTCCCTTCAATGTGTTGTCATCCATTCTCCTCTCACCCCCCTCCCTCTCTAGAGGACCAACTCCTTACCAACACTGATGCAGGCGCCCACTTCTCTCCCTCCTCCATCACACTAGTCTACTTGACTTAGCTTTAAGTCTCCTGAGGCTCGGGAGCCCCTCCGGCTCAGTCTTAGACAGATAGAGAAACAGAGAGATAGCCAGATACACAACAGGAAATCCCTATTCTTCATTATTTGGCCCTGTTGTTTGCTAAAGCCCTGATTGAACACTCCCTGTGGACACACTGTCACGTGGACACACTGTCATGCACCTTCAATGTCCAACATACCTAATTGATCCAATAATCTGATCAACCTAATTGATCTATTAATCTGATCAACCTAATTGACCTATTGATCTGTTCAACCTAATTGATCTATTGATCTGATCAACCTAATTGATCTAATCAACCTAATTGATCTATTGATCTGATCAACCTAATTGATCTATTAATCTGATCAACCGAATTGTGCAATTTTCTTGTAAAAAAATTACATTTGTTATTTGAGACAAAAAATAAGAACACCAAAGGTTATGTTCATATTAACATGCATTGTTAATTTGCATCACACATTTCAATTTGCAATTTTATTTGGGGGCAAGATCAAATTGTATAGAGTACATAAATAGATTGTTATGGTTCACCAATAATCAAATTCACAAGTTGATCTATAAAATTCAGCTGCCATCTAGCTAACTGGCATAGCTAGCCCTATTGGAGTCTATTGACAAGTGATATTTTCATACATGTTGCAACACATTTGTGTGCAGTAACCCCAGGATGAAGCAATAGCAACAAACAAAAAGAGATTTAATTTTTGAAGAGCCATAGCAAGCATGTAAGACATTTTAATGGCGGGAGCTGGCCATGGCATCAACATGGATGTCATGCATGAATGCTTTGTATAGCTAAGTTAGCAATCAGTGGATGTTGTTCACAACAAAAACATCAATTTCAAATGGCAAAGTTGGAATTCCGTTTGGGTGCCGTTTTTACACAGTCAAAAACAACACATTTCATGTATTAAACACTATTTGAAGTGTCTAATAAGAAACAAATGATACAACTATACTGACAAAAATTACCAGCAACTGTAGTAATTAAAAATGTTCTTATTTTGAAGAGATATTCACTTGCATTGCAGGACACTACGTCATGATAGTCAGTGGTTCGAGCCTGACTATGGGTTCTCAGATTTTCTCTGGACCTCCAGCACGAGGCAACATAAATTGGCTTAGCACTGCCCGGGATTTAAGTCTAATTATCTACCTTGCCACATTGCACTTCTTGTGTGCAGAATGGGCGCCTGTAAATTAAATCACAGATGAATCGTTGGTGAATGTATTTAATGTACAGGAGTAAATGAGCTGAATAAAGGTTGCTCAGCAACATGTGATTGGATGAACCATGTGAGCAACTCTCACCATCTCGAATCTGTCAAAGGAGTTGCGTAGCTGCCAACAAGGCAGGGTCAGTGGGAGCACCCGGCAAATCAGGTTTATAGTAAAAATTTAAAGACTTTCAGCTGTTTGCAATGAACAAATCAAACACAAGCAATTGAAATAGCTCAACACAATGAATCATTCAAGTGGTTTCCCCATTTCAAATTAAAATGCAACTCAGAATGACTTTTACAGTCAAAAATGTATGCTGTTTTGGCGGCAAATGGGGACCTACACAATATTAGGCAGGTGGTCATAATTGTATGTTTTAGCTGACACTTAAGACATCGTATGACAATTACTAAGATTTAATGTCACGTTTACAGGACCTTCAGTGTAATTGCTACAGAAATAAAAACAGTAATGTCACCTATTCCCTAAATAGAAGACAACTCAGAAAGTACACTATTCCCCAAATCTTTATTGATGAGCCACATCAGAAACAAACAATCTTTCAGTAAATCAACATATCATTGTCTTTCCAGAACCTTCACACTTCGGTTAGATAGCACATCAGCACGATAGTTACAAAGAATATCAACAAGCTCATCAGTTACAATATCAACACATTCTAGCTGTTTAATGGCAAACAAGACCAGGGGATTTACTAAACCATTCAGTGTCTTCATCTTGTATCTGTGAAGCTGCTCTGCTTTCACTCCCACATAGTAGCATGAATAATATGATATGTGCCACTAATGAGGAACTCATTAACAATATCGCACCTTCAGGGCATCTTTAGCACCTACAAGTGCACTGACAAGACAATCTGACTGGTGTTTGTGTGTGAAGGTGTTTGTGTTTAGATGTGTAGAAATGAATCCATCTGGCGATGCTACTGTATGTAGAGCAGGGATGTCAAACTGGTTTCACATGGGGCCTAGTGTATGCAGGTTCTCACTTTTACCTGACCGATTGATTATGTCACTAACTGGTTAGGATTTTACCTCACCTGGCAGTCTAGGTCTTAATTGGGCTCTAATTGAAAGACCAAAAACAAGCATAAACTAGGCTCTCTTTGGAACCGGTTTGAGACCCCTGGTGTATAGGGTGCTTTATAGTGATGATGTTTTCTGGTGAGGCGACAGCCCGGTGTGTGTTCTCCACCTAGGCTCCAGTTGTGTGTGTGTGTGTGTGTGTTTGTGTGTGTCTCACCTGGTGTGTGTTCTTTGTTGAGGCTACAAGGACAGAGAACGTCGTGTGTGCGTGTCTCACCTGTATGCAAGTACCGGTGTGTTCTCGACACAGGCTACAAGACAACGCCCAGCGGCTGGCGGGGATGTGGGACACCTTGGTAATGGGCTCCATCTTCTCTGGGCAGCCTATACTAACCTTGATAACACACAAACACACAAACTATTAGCAACCACCCAGATGTGCCTTCATACAGACACCTTGGTAATCGGCTCCATCTTCTCTGGGCAGCCTATACTAACCTTGATAACACACAAACACACAAACTATTAGCAACCACCCAGATGTGCCTTCATACAGACACCTTGGTAATCGGCTCCATCTTCTCTGGGCAGCCTATACTAACCTTGATAACACACAAACACACAAACTATTAGCAACCACCCAGATGTGCCTTGATACAGATAGTCAAAACAGATGCAGAGTTCCTGAGTTGAAACCCAGATGATATTCCGGCACGTTCCCTGAGCTGATTGAATGTCGGGTTCTCTTTATGACCATCGGACCCAGTACTGGCCTCTCCTGAGGAGACGTTGCCATGCTCCCAGGCTCCCACATTCATATTCCTCTCCCTGAATAGAGTGTTTTCCTGAGGGTTCATCATTCAGATCGGCCCTGCTGTCTCACAATCCTGACTTCCTCCATCCTCTCCTCTCCACCATCATTCAGGATCAGCGTTGTGAATCCTTCCTCCGAGCCTCAGCCATCGAAGCGGGCTTTTCACACAGCCTGGAGTGCCCCATTTCCTCTCCCCCCTGGCTTTTGTCCTCCACTGATTAGTATATTCAAGAGCCTTCAGCTCAAAAGACGGAGGACCGGCTCTCGTTCGGTCTCTTTCTCTCTGAGTGTGTGTCTTTCTTGGTGTGTGAGTGTTCGTTTAGCGCTCATTCCTCCTCATTCCGGCTCCAATTATTTCTTATTTCCAAAAGGCTGAAAGGATACAGTGACAACTTGAAATGTGGAAGGAAATCAAGGTTGTAAAAGAAAAAAGGCAGAACATTGAAGTTGGTCTTTTTTGGGAGCGAGGGGTGGGGCGCTGCTGTGAAATCTGTAGCTCCATGGGAGGCCGTTTGAAGAGTGAAACTCAGCTGAAAGTTTAGCTCCTCTGACCAGCCATACAGAGTCTGTCAATCAGGCTTCGCTCCCACCGGCTGACCAAAGACAAATCAAAGGTGAACAAACACTGAAGGCACCTGCCCCCCCCCCCACACGCATGCACGCCCACACGCACACTCTTCACGTCTTCACGCCTATGAAATTCCCACCTCTGCTAAGACGTCTTATTAACCAACGCGTCACTGCCTTGACAGCGGAGGGAGGCGGACACATTCATTCATGTTTAAATACATTGGAGGGGATGTTAAAGTAACTCAAACAAACAGAGAACGGCAACAATTAGTCCAATCGACGGTGACTGAACACAATTACTGTGAGAAGGGTTGAAGACATGGAAAGAACGGTCATTAAGGGGGACCTAATCTTCTAACAACTGACTGAGTAACAGGCCTAAGCTCTTAACAACCAACTGAGTAACAGGCCTAAGCTC
>JACXGM010029756.1:0-13548 GCA_016801145.1 Umbra pygmaea
AGGCTGATTGCCTCCATGCCACGCCGCATTGAAGCAGTCATTTCTGCAAAAGGATTCCCGACCAAGTATTGAGTGCATAACTGAACATAATTATTTGAAGGTTGACTTTTTCTTTTTTTTGTATTACAAACACTTCTTTTATTGGTCAGATGAAATATGCTAATTCTTTGAGATAGGAATTTTGGGTTTTCATGAGCTGGATGCCAAAATCATCAGTATTAAAACAATAAATGACCTGAAATATTTCAGTTGGTGTGCAATGAATCTAAAATATATGAAAGTTTAATTTTTATCATTACATTATGGAAAATAATGAACTTTATCACAATATGCTAATTTCTTGAGAAGGATAAGTCTGGACATACGGAGGCCCCAAACAATGTTTCTTTTCTTCTTTTTTTTAAACATTGTTGTAAAATTGTTCATTGTTATCTAGGTTTTATTGTTTATTCTATTGTATGTGTTGTCTATTTTATTTTATTCTTTGACTTTGTTCAGCGCTTTGGTCAGCTTTGCTGTGAAAAAATGTGCTATATAAATAAATTTGACTTACTTACTATTATGTAATGTGATGAGTTATGAAATCTGAAATCAAAGTGCCATCTTAAAGATATTTGTTAGGGTATTTTATTACTTATTTAAAGATTGAACAGTAGGAAGGAGAGACAGAGATGAAGGACATAGATGGGGGTTGGAGCTGGAACCACTGTTGCCAGAGGGCGGGTGTGGTCCGAAGTCAGGAGCATACAATGCTACACCGTACTCACACACAAAAGGGCCAAATTACAAGCATCTCGGTACAACACACAATAATCAAAGCCCTATAAACACAGCCACCAGACTGTGATTAAATTAATGTACATGATGCATGAAAACATTTTTCAAAAATTACTAACTAATTACTTTGAAAGCAGACATATTACTCCTGAGACAATTATAGACTAAGCTACGTGGGTGCAATTCTTTTCACCTGCTTGAAACTAAAAATGTTTTTAATTAGGCTAACATCCAGGTTGAACACCTTTCAATCTGTCGCTCATTGTTTTCACCTCAGTTTAAAAGCCATTTTCTATTACCAAAACTTTTCACTGCATGGCTAACAGCGATGGGTTGCAGGTTTAGTCGGAAATTATTAATTTGTACACATTACTTTGTTTTAAGCCAGAGAAACATTTTAATATTTGATTTACACATTTTGTGTGCACAATTTGTATATGAGTGTATCCGTTCAGGCATGGGATACCTACATTTACTTTTGAATAATTTAGCAGATGCTCTCTTATCCAGGACAAATTGGAATGGCTGAGGGTCCCCAGGAGAGGTTTGAGAACCACCGTTGTGTAAAATTAGCTTGGAAGAGCAAGTGACCTCCTTTATGTTACAGAACATGTTGTCCGGGGTCACCTCAAGGTTCTAAGAGTGAGAGGGAGTCTCTGAGGAGTAGTGAACTGTGGTGCCGTGAATTTACAGCAAAACGTACGTGGCAACAATGTTGAGCTTCGATTGGCATTTGCAGCATCCATTTAAAAAAAGGACACTGTGAGTAAGAGAGAGACATTGATTGGAGAAATATGTGTCCCTGTTGCCACCAAAAATGATGGCAAACAGCTGGTGATGTATCAGGGCTCTGCCGGTCAACATTACCAGCTTTTTGACATCACTGTTCCTCCCCCCTCGCTCATTGTCTGTGCACACCTGTTGTGTGTTAATGTCATTATATTAAGCATATTTTTTATTTTACCGTTATTTAACCAGGTAGGCACATTGAGAACAACTTTTCATTTGCAATTGCGACCTGGCCAAGACAAAGCGCAAGGTGCAAGGAAACATTAAGTTACACATAAAGTAACACAATTAAAATACAGAATGCAGGATATACAGAGTATGCGGTAGGTACAGTATTCTGTACCGTCAGTGCAAATAGGTTCTAGAATAGAGGTCAATTTGTCAGAATACAAAGTGGCGGTTCAAAAATAACTAGGGTAGGTAACATAATAAGTATGGCTATGGAAAGTTAATGTGCAAATTATACAAAATGGGGCATAATCACAAAAACAAAATCAAAAAATGTAGTAGTGGTCAAGTATTGGTCTCCATAAAGTTTGCTGCTTCAAATTTTTTAGATCTTTATTTCAGTTGTTACTATGGTATACTGAAGTATAATTACAAGTATTCCATAAGTGTCAAAAGCTTTCATTGACAGTGACATTCAGTTTGTGCAAAGAGTCAATATTTTCAAAACCTCTGCAGTCCGCCCTGGTATGCTGTCACTTAACTTCTGGGCCACATCCTGACTGATGGCATCCCATTCTTGCATAATCAATGCTTGGAGTTTGTCAGAAGTTGTGGGCTTTTGTTTGTCCACCCGCCTCTTGAAGATCAACCACAAGGTCTCAATGGGAATAATGTCTGGGGAGTTTCCTGGCCATGAACTCAAAATGTCAATGTTTTGTTCCCTGAGCCAATTAGTTATCACTTTTGCCTTATGGCAAGGTGCTCCATCATGCTGGAAAAGACATTGGTCATCACCAAACTGTTCATGGATGGTTGGGAGAAGTTGCTCTCTGAGGATGTGTTTGTACCATTCATTATTCATGGCCGTGTTCTTAGGCAAAATTGTGAGTGAGCCCACTCTCTTGGCTGAGAATCAACCCCACACATGAATGCTCTCAGGATGCTTTACTGTTGGCATAACAAAGGACTGATGTTAGCACTCAGCTTGTCCTCTCCAGACAAGGTGTTTTTTGGATGGCCCAAACAATCGGAAAGGGGATTTATCAGAGAAAATCTACCCCAGTCCTCAGTCCAATTCCTGTACCTTTTGCAGAATATCAATCTGTCCATAATGTTTTCCTGGATAGAAGTGGCTTTTTTCCTGCTCTTCTTGACCACAGGCCTTCCTCCAAAACTCTTTGGCTATACATTCACAACTGCCTGCTGCCATTCCTGAGCAAGCTCTGCACTGGTGGTGCCCCTATCCCACAGCTGAATCAACTTTAGGAGAAAAAGTGCTTACTGGACTTTCTTGGCCACCCTGACGCCTTCTTCACAACAATTGAACCTCTCTCCTTGAAGTTCTTGATGATTCGATAAATGGTTGATATAAGTGCAATGTAACTAGCAGCAATATCCTTGCCTGTGCAGGCCTTTTAGTGCAAAGCAATGATGATGGCACGTGTTTCCTTGCAGGTAACCATGGTTGACCGAGAAAGAACAATGATTTCAAGCACCACCCTCCTTTCAAATATTCCAGTCTGTTATTCTGTATGCAAATTGCCATCTTTAACACTGAAGCAGCAAACTTTGTGGAGACCAGTACTTCATTCTCAAAACTTTTGACCACGACTGCGCAGGGAGAAGCAAAGAAGGATAAAAAATGCAAACATAATCACAAAAAGTTACAAAAGCGCAAAATGAACAGTGAAAATAATATAATGAACCTTTGTTTTTAAGGGAGGGAGTGGAGTTCAGCCACCTGCTTTATCTTTCATGCAATTAATCTTTAGAACAACGTAGCAAAATGAGTGATTTCACTGACTGCTTTCAACAAACATACTTAACTCTCCTGGTGAAAGTAATATTTCTCTAGCTATAGACAGAAGCCATTTCATGTTGCCCGTTGAGGTGGAATTCAAATATGTGCTGTTTTGCTGATATCAGTGAGCAAACATGTAATCTAGCCATCAGTTGTCCCTGGAGGTAAGGGAAATGTGAGTCTCAACACTCACATAACCAACTTTCCTTATCTCCTCATTTCCTGTCCTTAGCTTTTCTGATGTGAAATATGTGAATTGAGGAAAGTAGAAACTACGCAGATACGACATGAGACCCAGTGAGTTCACCTGGCCGGTTATAAGATACTATTAATGTTTATATTATGTATTCTCAGATAAGACATGAGACCCAGGGATTTTACCTGCCCTATGTTTTAAGATACTATAAATGTTCATATTATGTATTCTCAGATAAGACATGAGACCCAGGGATTTTACCTGCCCTATGTTTTAAGATACTATAAATGTTTATATTATGTATTCTCAGATAAGACATGAGACCCAGGGATTTCACGTGCCCTTTATTTCAAGGCCAGTGTAGATGACCAGCTTATGAGACAGCAGGAAGCCAGTCCAGATTGATGACTATGTCATCAGACTAGTTTCCTGTCAGCGTGCAGAAGGATTGTGTTCGTTTGTATGGGGCTAGCTTGCCACGCTCCTTTATAAACACAGACACTGTTACATACGGCTTCTAGTCGAGGCAGTTCCCTTCTGCTTGCCCCGTCATCAAAGCTCACGTCACATTTCTCTTTTATGGATAACGATAATCCTTCACTTTGCCCTTAGTGTTTTCTTATACAATCTGGAACTAGGATGTTATTGTATGTCTGAAAATGTGATTACATGGTAGGGCTGGGAGGTATGGCTTAAATTTAATACCCCGATATTTTTCAAATGTTTGACGGTATCACGGTATTTAAAGGTATTTAATTTTTTAAGTAAAGGGTTGAAAGAAATTAATCTTTTCGTTCATTATGATTTTTGTTGGAACACCAATAAACAAGACTGAGTAAATAAAAGTAGTGCTATTGTGTAAATCTTTATTAAATGCAGAAATAGTAATAAATAACTTTGCAACCGCAAAAAGAACAAGCCTATCCACTGTCTATGGCTTTAGTACTGAACCGTGGCATGTCATGGCACCACCACAGTACTTGCTTAGGTTTATGAATGACAAAAAAGTCCCACTGTCATTTAGCTAGATTAACTACTGGTATAGAACATTCAATCAAATTGGTTTCACAGGTTCTGGGCACGGAAAAATATCCCTTGAACTCGAGCCAAACAACCCCCATAAGCTTTTTTCCCTTGTTATAACATTGGTCGAGTGGCTTAGTGCAGGCGCTAATAGAACCAAGCGTGTATATGCCGTCAAGAGCATGCCAAAGGTGTATGTGGCAGTGTAACGAAAGGCTGAAGCCCACGTTAGCCAATCAGATTCCCAAAAATAGCCAAATTAAACTGTAAACATAGGTCGCACTTTTGGCGGAGTGCATGTTCTGGCGCATACTGTGACGTCGGCTGCTTAAACCTCCGTTTTCCTCAGCTTACATGCAAATCTCCACTTTTCGCCAGAGTTTTTAGAAAGAATCGTTTAACGGCGAATTCTCTGTTTGCGTGTAAACGAAGGGCACAAACAAAGGGAAATATCTTAGTTTTTCTAAATAAGCGTGTTAATGTAAACGGGGTCTTAAACCAAACCATGTCCACACACTATCGACGTTGCACCCTTTTTAACAACACATTTTTTCGCTTGCTGCTGCGCGGATAATTCTACATGCAGCCTCCATTGTTTTTTTCACGGTTTATCTAACTTCCAGGTGTTTGTTTCTCACGTGTGTTTGTGTGCTTCATGCAGTGGGCATTATTTTAGCGGCGCGGTTTATTCCAAAATAAGATTATTCTCAGTTGTTGCAGCTGGCGGAATGACATATGAAAAAAATACCGGTAACGATTATAGCATACCGCCCTATTACATGGTACGAGCTGCCTCACCACACTGTTGAAAGCCACTGGTACCTTCTTTCCATTACGTGGAGGTGTGTGTGTTCCTGGACGTGCACTTCTGGTCCTCAGAGCTGCAGGTCAATGTGTTAGATGGTTGATAGCTGTATTTGTGTTGCAAATATGTTTTCATAATGAAGGAAGTTAAGCTCATTTCAAGATATAAAACAACAGTACAGCTGATTATTTAGTATCAGGTCCCTGCTGACTTCTTACATAAGGACTTCTAGATGTGTACAATCAGGTCTCAGCTGTCACTGATTCGTTATGATTTTAAAGACTATACTTCTTAACTCATCAGAAAATAAATGTCCTCTGACTTTCAACTGCTTTGTACAACAGCTTTTATTTTCAGCAAACTGAACATGTGTATATATTTGTATGAACAGAGAAAGATTCAAAAACTACGACATGAACTGAAAAAGGTCCACAGACATGTGACCAACAGAAATTTAATAATGTCCCTGAACAAAGGGGTGGGTCAAAATCAACAGTAGCAGTCAGTATTTAGTGTGGCCATTAAGTACTGCAGTGCATCTCCTCTTCATGGACTGCACCAGATTTGCCAGTGCTTGCTGCAAGTTGTTAACCCACTCTTTCACCAAGGCACCTGCAAGTTCCCAGATATTTCCGGGGGAATGGCCTTAGCCCTCACCCTTCGAGCCAACAGGTCCCAGACGTGCTCAATGGGATCCGGGCTCTTCACTGGCCATGTCCAATGCCTTGCAGGAAATCACACACAGAATGAGATATATGGCTGGTGGTATTGTCACGCTGGAGGGTCATGTCAGGATGAGCCTGCAGGAATGGAACCACATGAGGGAGGAGGATGTCTTCCCTGTAACACAGGGCATTGACATTGTCTGCAATGACAACAAGCACAGTCCGATGATGCTGTGAAACACCGCCTCCAAAGTACAGGACTCAGTGTAACGGTCATTCCTTTGACGATACACGCGAGTTCGACCATCACCCCTGGTGTGACAAAACCACGACTCATCAGTGAAGAGCACTTTTTGCCCGTCCTGTCTAGTTCAGCCATGATGGGTTTGTGGCCATAAGTGACATTGTTGCCGGTGATGTCTGGTGAGGACCTGCCTGACAACAGGCGTACAGGCCCTCAGTCCAGCCTCTCTCAGCCTATTGTAGACAGTCTGTGCACTGATGGAGGGATTGTGTGTTCCTGGTGAAACTCAAGCAGTTGTTTTTGACAAGCTATACAGTTAGGTAAAAAATGATTTGATTCCCTGCTGATTTTGTACATTTGCACAATGACAAAGAAATTATCAGTCTATAAATGTATTAGTAGGTTTATTTGAACAGTGAGAGACAGAATAACAACAACAAAAATTCTGAAATACACATTTTTGCTAAAAACAATAGTATTTCTGTGGTAAACCAGGACCTGAATGTGCCCAAATTCTAATTAAACATTCAACATTTCAAAAATTGCTCAACCAAGTGATTTCCCCACAAGAAAGTGCCATCTGTGGACCATAGCCTCATTCCTGTTAGTGGGTCACACACACACACACACACACACACACACACACACACACTGCTCCCCCTGTCATAGACCTCAGGCTACAGTATCAGGCTAACCCCATGACAAGCTCTGATTAATAATACTTTCATTTATCACTACTACTTGGAATTCTTGTCACGGTTTCTTCCTGATAGAGGAATGTTGGTGGTACAATCCCAACCGACTGTTGTGCCTGATATTCTCTTCATCCCGTTCATTTAACCATTACCTCTTCATCATCCAATGGATTGACTGTCTTGTCAACCATACTCGGCTATTAATCATCTCCCCAGCCATATATACACTTTAAAAAAATGAAGTGAACAAGCAATCATCAGAGTATAACACCAGGTCAAAGAAACTTCAGGTATATCAATCTGTCCAGTTAGAAAGCATAAGCGATTTTGAATGAATTTCACCTGTTTTGGTGCAAATGAAGTGAAAACAGGTGCAATGGAGAGGCAACAGCAAGACAACCCCCCAGAAAGATAATGGTTTTGGAGGTGGTTGCCACAGACAATTGCTCTCTCCTTATCCTTCCTGACTGATCCTTGTTCAGTTTTGTGTTTTGCTAGTGTCCTTGCCACTACAGGTAACATGAGGTGATACCTGCAGCCCATTCAGGTTGCACAGGTAGTCCAACTCCTCCAGGATGGCATTCCATACGTGCTGTTTCAGGAAGGTTTGCTGTGTCTGCCAGTACAGTCTCATAAGCATGGAGGAGATCCCAGGGACAGGCCGTTACACAAGGAGACAAGGAAAGGATCGTAGGTAGGACCGGTGTTTGCTCCTGTGGGCGAGGAGAAACAGAAGGAGCACTGCAAGAGCCCTACAAAATGACTGCCAGCGGGCTACTGGTGTGCATGTTTCTGACCAAACTGTTAGAAACAGAGACTCCATGAGTGTGGCACGAGGGCCTGACATCCACTAGTGGGACCTGTGCTCACAGCCCAGCACCATACACCAGAATTTGCATGTCCGCCATTGGCGCCCTGTTCTCTTCAAAGATAAAAGCAGGTGACAGACTTTATTAATAATAATAAATAATAATAATTAACTCAACTTATTTAGTGCTTTTTAAGGTACCAAAAGCGCGTTACACAGTAATGGGGGAAGTAGGGATGTCCAGATCCGATCACATGATCGGAAATCGGGCACGATCACATGTTTTCAGACTCGATCGGAATCGGACGTTACCTCCCGATCGGGACTCGGATATATATGGCTATATAACTCCTGTGGGCCGCCACCAATACTCGTCCTTAGTGCTGACCCACTCACCGGACCGTCGATCTGGAAAAAAACTGCATACGTAGGTGGAGCTCGCCTACTTAGCTTCAGAGCTAAGGCGGGGCTACAGATTAGGTGTCCATAAACAACTCGCGAATCTAACGGTAGTTCCGCATTACATTAATTAATTTGCACGTGAGTTTAATTTATTTTTATACCATGTATTCTCCGTTTAAATCAATGCACCGAACCCTGACGCCCGTACCGTTTCGGTTCAGTACGAATACATGTACCGTTCCACCCCTAGTTTATACAGATTTTTGGTGTGAGGTTGAATCCAACACTCGAATCGGTTGTTGATTTTGGTTTCCATTGGCTGTCATTACGTCATTTTATTCTCAACGAATTACAATGAACAGTAAAGATTTTGATCTTAAATTTGTTTTGTTCATCGAAGACCTGATGTGTGATTTGATCTTTCCCTTAATTAATTTGACCAGTGTATATTCCCTCTGGTTTTGTTTGCTTAATCATTCATTGTATTTCTATTTAATGTGTTTCTATGCATTCGTTTTTCTCTTATACTGTCGTTGTTTTACTTGATGTTGTGTTTTCCGTTGTTTATTAAATCATTATGTTTTACCTTTGCTCTGTTTCACTCCATACACAACCACTTTGTTACAATTCTGTGGTTTAAATATGATTCATTAGCTATTTTTTATTTTAATTTAAATAATAAAAAAATCTGATTTCTAGAACTTTCTGTTGAAGAGATTATGGGCATTCTCTTAGAAAATACAGACAGAGAAGACCCTGCAGTTGAATATGTCCTGGCCTGTCTTTACAAAGGGGAAACAGTAGTGCAAACCATGTCAATTTTATATTATATTATTTATTGTCTTTTTCTGGGTAAACTTCTCCATATGAGTAGTTTTACTGTTGTTGTATTGCTTTAAATTTGATTTACACTTTTGCTGCCTGTACATGTTTGCTTTGGCAATAGTGGCAACCATCCATTATTGCCAATAAAGCAGCTATTGAATTGCATTTAAAAACACACCACCTAAACACAACAACATACCTGTAATGCTATACACACACAGACACATACACAGCTTTGGTTTGAGAGGGAGAGAAGCTAGACTGTATGGCTGCTTTAAATACAGCAGAACACCACAATGATCTATAGCTTAGATAGGTGACGTGTGTGTGCGTGCGTGGTTTCATCTATGTCCACTAGGTGTCGCTGTGGGCAGCAGATTCCTGTTTTGGGGACAGTCGTAATAGAACGTTGCTCACAGAGGAAAGAATGACCTATAAAAACAACATTGCTGAATCTCACCTGGCATTGTATTAACAAACTCCTCTGTAAAGAGTAACTGTGTAACAAACATTCCAAACACTTTTTCCCCATCAGCACAATGTGCTTTGCATCACTTCACTGTTGATTGAGACTTTTGGTTCATCATACATAGTCTATATACAAAAATAACGCCAGCAGACCTATGAAAGACTTCTCTACATGTCTTCCATGCAGGCCCGATGGTGTAAGCCGAGTCGTCACAGTGGGGGATTGGGAAGTTCAGGTGAGTACAGTAGCCAGCTGAGCCCCGTGGTACAGACTGTTATGACCCTGGGTAGCACTTGAGGAGCTGACGTTGTCATGTTAAATCATAGAAACTATCTGCAAATTGAGAGAACATGAGCAGTGTGATTATGTTCTCTGTGGTCTGTGAGGTAAACTGCAGCTCTCTCTCCCTACAGCCCAGCCAGGTATCAGCAGGCAGTGGAGGGTATGACAAGGATGTCTAGGGCCTGAAGGCCAGCAGGATGTCAGGTAAGAACACGCTGGAAAAACAGTATTGAAATGCCCTGTGTTCCCTCTGGGTCCTCTACAGGAAGTGGTTTTATTGGCGCATTCATAGAAACAAATATCATGCCTGGCTCAAATCTTTTCTTCTGCATTAGCAGATGTATCATTGGTTTCCTACCCAAACTTGTGAGGCATGCTGTGCTATGACACGTAAAAAATCAGACTGGATCCGTATCGATTAATAAATGCTTTCTGCTTCTCCTTTCTAGACCAAGGAGACAAATGCACCTCTCCACACTGGAAACATGAGGCCATGCAAAATGGTAATAGTACTTACTCAATTCTATTCTGCTGTGTCAGGCTGGGTTGGTTGTTGCGTTATGCAACTACGGGGAAGATGTGTTAGTAATGGAGGAAGAGTGAATGAACACTACACTACAGTGGACTCAGATTTCCATCCACATTTACCCTAACTACTATGTTTAAACAATAAAAAAGAGTTGGATTATAGCTAATATGTTAGGTTTCAAATCTGAATAGTTATCTCACTGTAGTTTCGAATAAAGCAGGGGTGGGCAATCGTTTTTGCTTGAGGACCTACAGCATATAACTGTTTAGTTTTCTAACACCATTTCTTTGTTTGACTTCTCAGAATTTAATCACTACTGTTTGTTTCAAGCTCTTTCAGCCTACACAGCGACACTTGTGAATCAAGAGAGCAGTGGATATGGAAATTAATTAAAATATTATGAACCCTTCAAGGTCTAAGGGGGTTGAAATCCACCTGGCACTATGTTGATATTTTGGCCATTGCAAGGATCATTCTTTGTCCTATATTTAAATGCCTTATAGTTTTGTATTTAGAAGACTCTTGGCTATGAGATAACTCAAAACAACCTTTTGAGACAATGATTTCCTGCATGGTGTCATATAGAGCCAAAAAATACAAAAATGTATGTTTAATTTTTAGTAAATTATTGTAAATAAACATAATCAACATCACTGTAAAAGCCATAGAAACAGAATGGATAGAAAGGCTAGTGATCGGCTTAACGTGGTCATTCGATTAGTACACAGCAAAATGGTGATTGTTGTTAGTTGTCACAGTGACTGCACGCTGCCGCTCTGACCATTCTGCTACATTGATTTGAATTGGAATGGCCTTTCTATCCATTCCATGGTAAAATCCATATTAAAAGTACCCACATTTGAGACGCGATATCTCCGGCTGATATTAATCCACGTGGTCAATCGACTTTGAAGGGCAATTATTTTTTTTATCGCATCACAGGCAGGATGAAAGGACCATGGACCGGAGTTTGCCCACCCCTGGTTTAAAGCTTTGATTGGCTTGGTAATTTGCCAAGATTACTTGAGAAAAGCAACAAAAAACAACACTGTACTGTATATGTAGTCATGATGTGCCGTACAGAGCTGCCGTACTAACAGTGTGGCGTATGGTGTCTTCACTGTTGATAGCTCTTCTTTTGTGAACTAAAACAAACTTCATCATTTCACCTCACTCGCAAGAAACCTGCATTATTCATGATCGTCCTATGGAAGAACAACTCTCAAGAAGACATATACCAAAGCCAAAGCCGACTACATTTTCAGGTTACTTTATTCTGTATACCCACCATCTTTGCTTAAAGTGAGGATGGTTTCAATAAATTTTACATAAAAAAATTGAAAATTGTTATTTAATACATTATAATGTAAACAATTCATTGGGTGTTATTTCCTTAATATGTCAAGGTAAGTGGTGAAGGCGTCAGATGGCTCAGTAGTTAGGGAGTCAGACTTGTAGTCGGAAGGCTGCCGGTTTGATTCCCAACTGTGCCAAATAGCGCTTTGTCCTTGTGCAAAGCACTTTAACCTACATTGCTCCGGAGGGATATCACTGTATTCACTGTATGTCACTCTGGATAAGGGCGTCGGCTAAGCAACTAAAATGTGAAATGAAGCAGCATTACCTACTTCAATTGTATATAGACCAAAACCGTAAATGACTCGAAATATATTTGTTTAAAAGTCTAAAAATGATCCTTTACAGTAGGATATAAATTGTGATGAACCTGTAAGTGTTTTTTTTCCATTGACTTAATCAAAGGACCTGTATGGCTCCTTGTGTCTAACACCCAGTGAGTCCACTGAGTGAGCTCTCCTCCCAGAAGGCCTGTAGATGATGTGATGAAGGTGATACTGGTAATCAGTCATGACCTCCCATCAACATCGCTCCGTCACGGGGAAAATTCATATTCACCTTATTTTTAGCAGATATATTTCAACATATTCCTGAATGTTGTGTTTCTGTCAAATGATATGTATTCATGTTAGCACCTCCGTTTTGATACATCATAAGGTAGCTACCGGTAGTCCCAAACAAGAGTTAGGGGTCCGTTGGGACAGGGTGAGTTGGATTGACGTGGAGTCAGTGGGTGCATTGAGTGACGGTGCCTGTAGGTCAAAGTTTAATCATTGGGATGTGGTATATTGTATATCTTAAACATGTATCAATGTATCATTTTTACGTTAATCAAGCTCTAAAATCATGTCTTCAGGTGTGTTGAACCGTCCTTGTAAACCAAAACATGTCGTGATGAAAATGTGCCAGACCGTCATCAGAACGTCCCCCGTTGTGTGAATCTGCCGCGTTGACTCAGCTTCTCTGTGGCACGTTGCTACATGTTTTCCTTTTAATCAGTGTCGTTTAGTCTGTTTTTCATCCCTTCTGTCACTCGCTCACTTGGCTGCTCTCTCCAGAAACTTAAATCTGGCTTTACCTTAACTGGTAAATATTAGTACAACATACACATGGCTGTACTGTATAAAAAATGCCTATTCATGATCCATTTTAGAAAGGTATAGTAGGCCCAAAACTGAGAAAATGTTAATATGGGTAGTATCAGGACCATTGTCTCAACACTTCTTGTGGCCATTTGTTGAACTTACCCAAAATATATTTTAAATAATTTATCCAAAGTAAATTAATTATTTTTCATTTGAGTGCCATGCTCTTGCAAATGAGTTGACTGCTGCATATTACTATATTGTATATAAAATACTACACAATGGGTAGGGCTGGGCATCGTTCAAAATCTTTTGATCCGGTGCCAAATTCGATACCTCAGTTTCGATACCGGTTCCTTAACGATACTTTTTTCGATACCATACTTTTTTTAATCCATTTCAACATCAACAGAATACAGTAAACCCAAACCCTTTAATTTACACCTTAATTGTTTACCAGTAAAGCACAAAACATAACAATATAATGTTTCATTCTTTTTACTGACAATAACAGTAAAAATGGTTATCCAGGCTAAAAGATGCTGTATTGGTACAGAACTCCCTTTATATTGATAGCTTGCTCACCTCCACCATGAGGCCACCATAGGTGGTTATAAAAACAGTCCACT
>JACXGM010029757.1:0-13547 GCA_016801145.1 Umbra pygmaea
CACTGTATTTGAGCTAGTCAGGCAGGGTTTGTGCTTTAAGGATATTAAGAGGAATTGCACATTGCTGATTCAAAATATATTTGTACTGCAACCAGCTCTGACTGTGAGTTACTCTTCCCGCCAAAAAAGCAGTTTGATCAAAGTTGAATTATTTCTGATATTTTTATTGAAGAATTGAGCAGTGCAACGATGACAAAATACTTTTTTTTTTAAATAATCAAAACGTAAAGTCAGAAAAACAAATTTACAAAGAAAACAAAATAACATAAACAAAAACCTCCCTGATTGCTAACACACCAGTGATTCTGTTCCTCATCTGACCCCCCCAACATAAAACCTTTTTACTGATTGTTTATTTGACAAAAACAATAGCAAAACTACCAGTCCTATTGTATCTTTTTCCTGCGTGTGTTTGTATGGTCTCTCATTTCCCCCATTCAAACACAACACGAAGCATGAAGAATTCTAAGTAATCTACCTGAAACTGGCATTTTCCATTGTAATTATCTGTCTTAATATGAAAGAATATGCCTTGTACAGTACATTGGAAAGTAATTAACATGTCGCTGTACAAGCTTGTAGAATACTAATGGTTTGTTGACGTTTTCTTCACAGGATTTACTTGAGGAGATTCACCTCAACGCTTTGAAGGAGGCAATAATCAGGAAGAGAAGGAATAGGCCTCATCTCGCAGAACTCTGAGTGACTCTGAAAACACTCCTGTGTGTGCGTGTACATAAGGTTGTTTGAGGCTAGGATTTATTAAGGTGTCTATTTGGATCCAGGACATTTAAGGTGCTGGGGAAAGGCTGTGTGCTACTCTAGGACATGAAGGGAAGGAAACTAAGGACAGACGGCTAGTTTTGGAGTGGGGACAAGAAGCTCTGTGCTGCATCTCCACCTCATGTCTCTGTAAAGACCCCAGGAAGGAAAACCACTGGAGGACTGGACGAGAGGTAGTGTCCTCTAGAGCAGGGACACGCCCCGTTGTAACTAGAGACACTGGAAGAACAGAGGCCAGGTAAACTCAGGGGTGGGTAAGTGGAGGACCACGGAACGTGAGGAGAGACGGGGACTGAAGGAGAACCAGAGGGTCGGAGGAGGGGGAGAGGACGGGGAGCAGGAGAAGGCGGAGGGGGAGGAGGAGGCGCATCCCCATGGCGACGGACCCTGGAGAACCCACGGGGACGGAGGAGTCCTCGGACAAACCTGATGGAGCGCCGAAGGAGCAGGAGGGAGGCGGTAGGGAGAGGACGCAAAGCACCCCCTCAGACTTCCCGTCCTCCCAGACCGAGGGGAGGAGAGCTGCCGAGGGAAGAGGAGCAGGTGGGGGAGGGGCCGAGGACCGGGACGGGAAGGAAGAGCAAGCGCCTCCGTTCAGACCCGTGTCTTTCTCTACCCCCACGTCTCCGGCGGCAAACTTGGGGGCCTCTGGGTCAGGAGGTCATGGTCCAAGGCTGAGGAGAGAGAAGCGGTTCTTCCGGAAGAGCGTGGAGATCTGCGAGGAGGAGGACGAGGTGGCAGTGGACGCACCAGAGGCCTCCCACTCAGCCCCCCACCTGGACTCTGTGTTCATGCAGACCACCACCCCTACCGTCGCCTCGGCCTCCGCAGCCCTGGGGCACGTCCAGCCCCGCCAAGACACGTCCAGCCCCAGCAACACCCAGGACCCCGGAGCCAAGGACACGCCCTCCTCTGCCCCCCCCCAGACGGGAAAGGAGAGGGATCGGGAGCAAGAGGAGGAGGCAGAGATGAAGGCCGTGGCCACATCCCCAGGGGGGAGGTTTCTGAAGTTTGACATTGAGCTGGGTAGGGGAGCCTTCAAGACCGTTTACAAAGGCCTGGATACTGAAACATGGGTGGAGGTGGCCTGGTGTGAACTACAGGTAAGAGCATTAATTAACTCTGCTGTCTGTGACCGCTAGGGCTGGGCGATAAAACGATAACTATATTTCTCGCGATATATCGACCAATATGAAACACTTATATCGTGATAGAGTTTTCAGCCATATCGCCCAGCCCTAGTGACTGCCCACACTTTCTGAGCAAAACACCTACTGGGTAGAACCTGCACACCTGCCTTGAGTAGGGTCTTTTCAGTTTTGGCTTCACGAGGTTTAATTTTTGCTTCGTGATATGAGAAACACCCCCGAATTAGTGTTCTGTTTTCTAATATGAGAAACACCCCAATTAGTGTTCTGTTTTCTAATATGAGAAACACCCCAATTATGGTTGTGTTTTCTAATATGAGAAACATATTTTTGATTCCTGTTTCACCTGTTCGGCCATGTGGACACAATGACGTGGAAGGGTTTGAGAGCTACGAACAATCAATGATATGTAACAATATATTGTGTTGTTTTGAGTGGTCTGTTGGGGAAGGTCTTCAACTATTAGTTTTGTATTGGCTTATCGATTTACACCATAATGGCAGGACATAAGACAGACACATGGCTTTCCTGTGGTTTCCTGTAGCAGCTCTCTAGAGATTGGAACTCAGTGAGGCTCATACTGACTGCAACACAGTGGAAAGCAATAGAGAGAGAATCTAGAATTTAAAAAGGCACTATTGTGGACCTTATTTACATGAATATTCTCTGGCAGTAGTACACTGGCTGTAGTACTCTGGCTGTAGTACTCTGGCTATGGTACTTTGGCTGTAGTACTCTAGGTGTAGTACTCTGGCTGTAGTAATGTAGCTGTAGTACTATGGCTGTTGTAGTATGGGTGTAGTACACTGCTGAAATACTCTGTCCGTAGTACTCTGGCTGTAGTACTGTAGCTGTAGTACTCTGGCTGTAGTACTCTGGCTGTAGTACTCTGGCTGTAGTAGTCTGTCAGTAGTACTCTGGCTGTAGTACTCTGTAGTACTCTGGCTGTAGTAGTCTGTCTGTAGTAGTCTGTCTGTAATACTCTGGCTGTAGTACTCTGGCTGTAGTACTCTGGCTGTAGTACTTTGGCTGTAGTAGTGGGGATTTAATAGTTAATAGCACAGAGTACATGTGGAATGTCGAGTCCTCTTCACGTCACATCAGTTGCTAACAGCACAGAGCTGAACTTGAACCCATTCAATGACCTCGGACGTTGGTTGTGACTCATGTGTCTGTTCAGTCAGATGTTATATAGGACACTAAAGACCAGGAAGACTTCTTCAAAGTCCCCAAACCGGAAACAAATTCACACTGTCGATCATTTTATACAATTCTAATTCAATCTTAAGATGCACAGATAGCATCCTCTTAAATATTAGTACCCGGGTGTCAGGGTTTAGTGTAGCGCTCTAATGCCGCATTCCATTTGTACTCAGAGGTCTGAAATTCCGAGTTCCTAGTCGGAATTTAACTGAAACGCCCACCCAAGTGGGAAATTCCTAGTCGCGAAGTCGGAGATATTTCACTACCCCAAGTTCATTTTCCAAAATGGCAGCACCCTGTATCAACAGTAAATGAAAGTTGTTGTTAATTATTATTAATCGTTTTATTTGTTTTTCACGAAAATTGTCGTACACACAGTACTGTCCAACTGTTGCCCCTGACATGTTGCTACGGCGTTAGAAGGCGTGAAAACACAACGAAATGCATTTTATTAACTGGTTTCGCTAAAAATTGGTAATATGGCTAGTTGTATGCTACTTAGACGTATGGCTGACTTGTTTTCCCACTTCGCTACCTGGATTGCGATCATCTTGTTTTACTCGGATGTGACGTCATTCCCAGTTCTGACCTCCCACTTCCGAGCCCTCTCTGTCTCCCCCTACATGCCAGTCTCCGTCTGCCTCCTACTGTGAATAAAATACCAAAAAATACCCACCAAAAACACATTTAAAAAATAATACATAATAGTACCGGGTCTGTTTCCTCAAAATCCCTGGCCTTTTCTTAGTTAGCCAATCAGACAATGTAGGTCCCAATCACAAACCCCTCCAAACCTCACACATGCAGTTTCCAGCAAAGGGTCTTAATATCAACCTGACACATATTGGTCTGTCTCAGTCATTTATAAAAAGGGACAGCCACCTAGACTCATGGGTCAACCCTAGCCAACCAGCTATTAGTGACAATTTAAACCTTCTGCTGAAGATCCCCTGATACTTTTTTGAAATAACAGCTCAAACAGAACCTGTACCCAGCCATGCTGTCAAAACCTAGAACCACTGCCAGTGGTGACCCTTAACACCCATTAACTCCCTACTGAGAGAGAGAGAGAGAAAGGAGAGAGGAAGAGAAGACAAGAATATGTACCGGTAGTTGTTTTGCTCTTTCGAGGGGGGTTCACAGGAGAAAGAACGATGCGATCTGTACACAGAAATACATGAATAATGCATAATGATAGGGGAGCAGACCACTAATACACTAGAGATGTTACTTGCTTATGTGCAGAGTGCCCAGTGATGTTCACCCACATACCTGAAACCTTTCATGAAAAATGGCTTCATTCAATTTTACAATAATACTACTGTTGACTGAGATTTGGTCAGCGTTCATTTCTGCTGCGTTTCATTTCTGTTCTATAACATGCAATTCTGTCATGCTATTCTATTATGCATCTGCTATTCCTGCAGTTATTTTTATCGATCTGAAAGCTACTGTTTTTCATAGGCAAATGCTTCTCTGTGTGTTTATAAACTGTGACCTGTAACAAAACAAACAGAAAAAGATGCAATGAAGTAAGAACAAGTACAAATTCAAAAGGGTAAGTAAGAATTAATGAGTGTAGAGTTAGCGAAAGAAGATTAGGGTTGGCAAGATTACGGATGCTATATATGCAATCAATAATGTATGCAAGTTGCTCTGGATAAGAGCGTTAGCTTAATGACTAAAATGTAAATAGAAAACTAGGGGAGTAAAGGAAGAAAGGACAGGAACAAAGGAAGTAAAAGTGAAGTGCTTTTGCGTGTGCTTAAGGGGGAAAACTGTGGGGCACCGATTATCCTACAGGTATTGAAAGAGGAACAAGTTGTATTCTTTGAGAATGCCTGTCTCATCACTCTCTTGACTGTCATGTATTCAGCCTGAAGACGTGAAAGCGTGACACAATAAATGTGGTATTGTACCCTCATGGACAAACCTGTTATCTAGCATCACACTGAACAGAGAAGCAGCAACAACCAATAACATCCAGCGATATGTGGGCTTGACTGGTAATAGGAAGGTGGAGGAAAAGGAACTCTTCTCACTCACTGTTCGGCACCACAAAGAGAAAGGCTTGCTTGCTACTCTAACTCGGTTAGTTGTGGGTTGGCTTCTTTGGAGCTCATGCAACAGTGCAGCCATGTCTAATCTCTATTTACTTGTAAAATGAGTCCCATGTGTCATGTGTAGTTTCTCAGTTTAAATGTTCTATAAGCTAACAATTTGCTTGTTGTCCCTTACAAAAAAGTTAACACCTTACAACAATAACTATTTTATAATAATTGTATAAATACTTGATCGCTATGACACAATTAAAACAAAACAAAAATATATAATGTTGGGTGTTATGTTCTTTTAGTTGCTCCTTGTAAGGAGAGGGACATACAGATGGTTAAGTGATAAAGTGCTCATCAAGGGGAGGGGCTGCACTTAGATGTACCGAGCATAGACTGTATATAGCACTGGACATAACCATGTGTGACGTCGCCCATTGGTTTGTGAAGATCTGATTTGAGTTGTCGAGTTTGCCATTACGGGCGCAGCCATCATGGTTGCGGATGTGGCAATTTTAGACGAGAGGCAGTATCTTACTGTGACGTAAGCTGAGTGTTAGCAATGCTGCTTACGCTCTACGTTACGTTACACACTTTCACTGGCACAGTCAATGTCAATCACAGCATAGCCACTCCCTACAACACCCCCTGCTTTATCACCGATTTTAAAATCAACAAGACCATAATTTAAAAAAAATGTAATCATTCTGTATTGCAGAAGACCTTAAACTAGCGATTGAGACCATAAACTCATTATGAAAATTTTTACTGAGGTAATAAATCAATTGAGAAGTGTCTGACTTTCTCATAGACTTCTACAGAAACCAACCTCTTTTGCAACCACATGTGTCGCCCCCAGTTGAAATTCAGATAGAATGCAGGTTTAAGTCACTTCCGCATTTGCTTAACTTTGCCCAACCGGATGCTAGCCCTGTGGTACCGAGCCGTGCCGAGAGCAAGTGAATAAAATTTTGGTGGCAGTTTTTAAAAGAAAAACAATACAATTTATGGCCTCCAGGTAGCTCCGGGGAGCAAAAATCAGCCTAAGCATTTCACCTGGTTAATCGACTGTACTGCAGACAACAGGGCATTTCTTTATCATTAAAACAACTCAATTGTGAAGTTAAATATAGCACTGTAAGAAATAAACTACATTCCTGCCAAATAACTTTCCCACTCTAAACTTCCCTTATTATTTAAAAAATCCTTTTAGTACATGAAAACCCACACAGTCTACATTGTATGCCTAAAAATTAACACTGTTCTTCACTGCTTCAATGGCGTAAGTTGTATGTTCCGCATCTTGGGAGCTGCAGACTGTATACCAAATTGCAAGATTTTAGGTGAAAATGGGTGAAGGCTGTGACTTGAATATCAGTGTCCTTTTGTAAATGGCAGATCTCTATGACCTGTCATTTCATAAATGCTTGTTGAACATCAGTGTAATTTCTTATATCCCATACCGCTATGACAAAATGCATTATTTCTAGCCTCAGAATGCCACCTGAAACTGATGCTTGCATTCAAATGCTAAAAATGTATCAGTCTGGCAGCACTGAATAGGTTACAATTGAGAATGGGTACTTTTTACCTGATCCAACTCAGCTAGATTTAGTCAAAGATGTGTACAAAGCACAGAAAGAAATAGTAAAAACAGCAGTTGCTTATCTGAGGAGGTTAGTGTTAAATATGGTATAGCAAGCTGCTGACAAAACTGTATCAAGAACCTCATGTTTATTAGGTTTATATCACATACGAAATGTAAGTATGCTGGATTTGGTTACATAATTTAATAGCTAGCTTTTTAGTGCATTTGTAACTAACTATTTTGGCTAACTACATCATGTGGCTGTTGATTTTATTGGTTAAAGGTCAATTCAATCACAATCAAAATAATTCTGCTCACAAAGCTAAATTATTTGATTCCTAAGACTGCAAGACTGAACTTCCGCTTGCAGTATCAGGCTGCATTGGAACGCTAAATTATTCTACCTGCTAAGTTTTGTAGAATGTTGACATTGGCATGTGTTATGTTAAGGCCTGTTCTCCAATATTAATAGAACATGTTGTATTGAATTCATGAAATTTAGAAATAGAAGTGGAGATGATGACGACATGAGACTGGCGTGTGCACATTTCAGAATGATCATCTACGTCTTCAGGGGTCCCATAGAGATACAATTCATACCAGAGATGATTAGGGAAGATTTGAAACTGCGTTGAAATCCTAGTAATGCCCGTTGTTCACATTCCCTGTACATTGTCAACGGGATGCACAGTGCACTCTAGGAAAATTCCACGGGGGGAGCACTCTTTCAAGCAGTGAATGGGGGTTAATAGGGTGCAAGGGAACAAAAACAACTTATGCAAGATTTATGGAAATATTAAAAGGTACTATTTCTAGAATCCGAGTTGTAACACTGGAACTACGTTCTCTTTCCTGCTTACTAACTTACAAACACTGTAAAAAAAAACGTTATTCCTTGATATTTAAAAAATACATTAAACTATGGGATAATTATTCCATACATTATGCAGTAATTTGTAACAAAATAAATAATAATTTATAAATTGTCCTCATTGTTTCCTCCTGTTCAAACAGCAAACTAAGCACTGCATGGTGTAGAATATAATTGTTCCATCTAAACTGCCTTATAACATTTTTTAAATATCATGAAATAAATATTCTGTAGCTTTTGGAAGCTGACTACTGAAGTTCTGACTATGGAATTCTGCACAGTTTAACATTATGTCTACTATTGAAATCATTTTCCTAGATTTGAGGTAACCAACTTAAAAAAAAAAATCAATCCGATATTATTATTACCGCTGTTTTACCAGGTTCTCTGACAGAGAACCTTCTCATTTGCAGCAACGACCTGAGGAATAGTTTCAGACAGAGGAGAGGGGATGATAGAGCCAACTGAAAGCTGGGGATGATAAGGTTGCCATGATTATATAACAGCCAGGGTGGAAATTTGGCCAGGACTGTGGGGTTAACAGAGAAATATAGACATACAGTAGAAAGAGAAAGAAATAGAGAGATATAGACAAAGAGAGATATAGACATAGAGAGAAATAGACATAGAGAGAAATAGACATAGAGATATAGAGACATAGATAGATATAGACATAGATAGATATAGACATAGATAGATATAGACATAGATAGATATAGACATAGATAGATATAGACATAGATAGATATAGACATAGATAGATATAGACATAGAGAGATATAGACATAGAGAGAAATAGACATAGAGAGAAATAGACATAGAGATATATAGACATAGAGAGATATAGACATAGATAGATATAGACATAGATAGATATAGACATAGAGAGATATAGACATAGAGATATATAGACATAGAGAGATATAGACATAGATAGATATAGACATAGATAGATATAGACATAGAGAGATATAGCCATAGAGATATATAGACATAGAGAGAAATAGACATAGAGATATATAGACATAGAGAGAAATAGACATAGAGAGATCTAGACACCAAAACAATACCTGACAATATGGAACAAAAAGCATTTACTAGTTCATGCTGGAACATACAGGGTCTAAGGTTCTTTGCTTTTGGACTAAAGTCCTGAAACAGAGACTTTACAAATTCAATTTACAGGAGACATGGTTCAGAGGTGATGGCCAAACTGGTTGTCCTCTAGACTATGGACAGCTGGTATTCCCATCCACTAAACTACCAGGAGTCAAACAGGGTAGAGACACAGGAGGCATGTTAATTTGGAATAGGTCAGAGCTAACTCATGCCACAATGACAATGTGAAAAAAGTGTGTTTGAAATCTTTATTTATTAAAAATCTTAGCAAATTCATTTATTTTTTTTATTAAAAAAACACACAGAAAGAGAGAGACATAGACATAGAGAGATATAGAGAGGCACTACAATAATTAAGTCATAAACCTAGCAGTAGAATGCATAAATAGTATTTTTGATCTGGCAGCTAACTTATCAAATTCGAAAAGTCTGAGCAGAAAACCTAATAAAATATACAACAGTGAGAAATGGTTTGGTACAGAGTTTAAAAAGCTAAGGAACATAGTGAGGAACCTGTCCAACCAAAAACATAGAGACCCAGTAAACCAAAACATTGGCATTAATTATAGGAAAGCACTTAAACAATGCAGGAATACACTAAAAACAAAAAGAAACAAGATGCCAAGAACCAGCTCAATATAATAGAAAAATCGATCACTATTTAGCTCACTTTTAGCTATTAGCTATTAAAGAGCATCAGAACCTGCTGGACACTCCGTCACACTCGAAGAACTACAGAACAAAATACAAACCCTCCAATCCAAAAAGGCCTGTGGAATAGATGGCATTCTTAATGAGATGATAAAATACACAGACCACAAATTCAAATTAGCCATCCTTAAACTCTTCAACATCACACTCAGCTCTGGCATCTTCCCCAATAATTGGAACCAAGGTCTGATCACACCAATACACAAAAGCAGAGACAACTTTGACCCTACTAACTACCGGGGAAGCTGTGTGAACATTAACCTCGGAAAAATCCTATGCAGCATCATAAACAGCTGATTCCAAAACTTCCTCTGGGAAATCAATATCCTGAGCAAATGTCAAATTGGCTTCCTATCAAAATAATGCTTGACCGCCCACATATACACTCTGCACACTCTAATTGAAAACAAAACAAAATAAAATCAAAATCTTCTTGTGATTTGTTGAGCAAACAATGAACTACACCGCATTCCATATTATTATGCAAATTGGAATTCAGTTTCATAAATATGAAATATTTTGTTTTTCAATCAAACTCATGGATGGTATTGTGTCTCCGGGCTCTTTGGATCACTGATATTAACCTCAGACACCTGTGATAATAAGTTTGCCAGGTGAGCCCAATTAAACGAAAACTACTGAAGAAAGATGTTCCACAATATTAAGCAGGCCGCAGGTTTCAAGCAATATGGGAAACAAAAAGGATCTCCCTGCTACGGAAAAGCGTCAAATCCCAGTGCAATGCCTGGGACAAGGTATGAAAACATTCGATATTTCATGAAAACTTAAGCGTGATCATCGTACTGTGAAAAGATTTGTGGCTGATTCAGAGCACAGACAGGTTTGTGTAGATAAAGAAATAATGAGGAATGTTACTGCCAGACAAATTCATTGGATTAAGAGAGCAGCTGCTAAAATTCCATTACCAAGTAGCAAACAGGTATTTGAAGCTGCTGGTGCCTCTAAAGTCCCGCAAACCTCAAGGTGTAGGATCCTCCAGAGGCTTGCATTTGTGCATAAACCTAATATTCTGCCACCCTTACCCAATGCTCACAAGTAGAAACGGTTGCAGTGGGCCCAGAAATATATGAAGAAATACTAATTTTCAAACAGTCTTGTTTACTGATGAGTGCCGTGCAACCCTGGATGGACCAGATGGATGGAGTAGTGGATGGTTGGTAGATGGCCATCATTTCCCAATAAGGCTGCATGCCTGCGACATCAGCAAGGAGGTGGCGGAGTCATGTTTTGGGCCGTAATAATGGGGAGAGAGCTGGTAGGCCTCTTTAGGAGGGGAGAGAGCTGTTAAGCCCCTTTAGGGTCCCTGAAGGTGTGAAAATGACCTTGGCAAAGTATATAGAGTTTCTGACTGACCATTTTCTTCTATGGTACTAAAAGAAGAACCGTGCCTTCCGTAGCAAAATCATTTTCATGCATGACAATGCACCATCTCATGCTGCAAAAAATACCTCTGTGTCATTGGCTGCTATGGGCATAAAAGTAGAGAAACGCATGGTGTGGCGCCCCATCCTCCCCTGAACTCAACCCTATTGAGAAACCTTTTGGAGCATCCTAATGCAAAAGATCTATGAGGGTGGGAGGCAGTTCGCATCAAAAGAGCAGCTCTGGGAGGCTATTCTGACATCCTGCAAAGACATTCAAGCAGATACTCTCCATACACTCACAAGTTCAATGGATGCAAGAATTGTGAAAGAGATATTAAAGAAGGGGTTCAATGTTAACATATCACTTGCCTTGTTAAGATGTGTTTGATTGAAATAGCTTTTGATTTCAGTAAATATGACCTCCTAATGCTGCAAATAAAAAAATGCTCTTGTACGTAATAATTTGGAACAGTGCATGTTTTGTTTTTATTTTTGAAAAAATACTGTTTTCATTGGGTGGTTTGTTTAATGAAATTCGACTTGAAAATTATACTGACTGTCATCTGCTTCGACTATTTACGAAAATCAGTGTAAAAGATCATTTGCATAATAATTTGGAATGCGGTTTACAATGACCTTGGTCTACATCAACACCACAAGCAATTTCTATAAGGCTGATTGACCTGAGGGCCTTCTATGCCATCAAAAAGAACATAAAACTACACTTCCCAATTAGAATATGGCTTAAAATACTCCAGTCAGTCACTGAACCCATTGCCCTGAATGGCTGTGAAGTCTGGGGACCAATCACCAACCAGGACTTTGTTAGATTCTCAGAATCCAACGCAAAACCCCAAACAATGCATGCAGAGCTGAATTGGGACTATACCCACTAATCATAAACCCCCCCCCCCCAATTTTTTTTATTTCACACCCACCTTAAAGAAAACAACTCCCAAACATCCCATAACAAAGCCCTAATATATAGAGAACAGAACCTAGAGAAGAGCCCCCTAATGCTTGGATCACACCAGGCAGGGCAAAAGGTCTATTTATCCCAATTGAAAGCGATCTGCACCGCTGCAGCTAATCTACCAGATCCAGCAAAATGTGGATGCGGTACGGTGTGCGCAGAGAGAGTTGGATTTTTCCAACTTTTGCTGTGTTTCGCTGTACGGTATCAGGACTGGAAGTTGATGTACCAGCGATGAAGAGCTAATATGTCGCTTTCACCTATGGGTTAATGGGATTGCAAGAAAAGCTTTGTCAGCTCAGCAGCAGATAGTAGATAAGTAGATTTTCGTGACACAACCTATTCTCAATTAATACTAAACTGACTAGCTATTGCTAGTCGCCTTGCTAGAGGACACTTGTATACAACGGCACCCAAATCATTGTGGGTCCACCCAGTGCTACAGAGCAGAGCGCAGCATGGAGAGTACCATCGCCTTGTCATGGAACATATAAACACGGATGGCTAGACACTACATAGTCATGGAACATATAAACATGGATGGCTAGACACTACATAGTCATGGAACATATAAACAAGGATGGCTAGACACTACATAGTCATGGAACATATAAACAAGGATGGCTAGACACTACATAGTCATGGAACATATAAACACAGATGGCTATACACTACATAGTCATGGAACATATAAACACGATGGCTAGACACTACATAGTCATGGAACATATAAACATGGATGGCTAGACACTACATAGTCATGGAACATATAAACACAGATGGCTATACACTACATAGTCATGGAACATATAAACAAGGATGGCTAGACACTACATAGTCATCTAAGCTCAGAAACCACCACCTATCCAACTCAGACATCCATCCATCCATCCATTTTCGTCCACTTATCCGGGATCGGGACGCGGGGGCAGCAGCTCCAGCAGGGGACCCCAAACGTCCTTTTCCCGAGCCACATTAACCAGCTCCGACTGGGGGATCCCGAGGCGTTCCCAGGCCGGGTTGGAGATATAATCCCGCCACCTAGTCCTTGGTCTTCCCCGAGGCCTCCTCCCAGCTGGACGTGCCTGGAACACCTCGCTAGGGAGGCGCCCAGGGGGCATCCTTACCAGATGCCCAAACCACCTCAACTGGCTCCTTTTGACGCAAAGGAGCAGCGGCTCTACTCTGAGATCCTCACGGATGACTGAGCTTCTCACCCTATCTCTAAGGGAGACGCCTGCCACCCTCCTGAGGAAACTCATTTCGGCCGCTTGTACCCTGGATCTCGTTATTTCGGTCATGACCCAGCCTTCATGACCATAGGTGAGGGTAGGAACAAAAACTGCCCGGTAGATCGAGAGCTTTGCTTTGCTTTGGCTCAGCTCTCTTTTCGTCACAATGGTGCGATATAATGAGTGTAATACCGCCCCCGCTGCGCCGATTCTCCGACCAATCTCCCGCTCCATTGTTCTCTCACTCGCGAACCAGACCCCAAGGTATTTGAACTCCTTCACTTGGGGTAAGGACTCATTCCCTACCTGGAGTAGGCACTCCATCGGTTTCCTGCTGAGAACCATGGCCTCAGATTTAGAGGTGCTGATCCTCATCCCAGCCGCTTCACACTCGGCTGCGAACCGATCCAGTGAGTGCTGAAGGTCACAGGCCGATGATGCCATCGGGACCACATCATCTGCAAAAAGCAGCGATGAGATCCT
>JACXGM010029758.1:0-13547 GCA_016801145.1 Umbra pygmaea
GACTTTGATAGAATTACAGAGCACTGTAGGGTATCCTTGCAGAACATGGCCACTCCCCCTCCTTTGGTTGTTCTATCTTGGCGGAAGATATTATAGTTCGGGATAGTTATTTCAGAATTATTGATAGATTTTTTGAGCCAGGTTTCAGAAACGGCAAGAATGTCGGGGTTAGCGGATTGTGCTAAAGCACTGAATAAGTTTATATACTAGCATGTTGGAGAACACAATGAAAAGAAAAGAGATAAGGATGTTACATGAAATGGACTTGATTTAGTCTGCGAGTTTGTAAGTCTGAACAAAAAAGGAGAGTTATGGATGTTACAGTCAGTGATTAACATTGAAAAGCTGATTTGAACAGAATCTAGAACCATGCATTTGTTATCATTTGGAAACACCTTAGGTTTAGCAAATAAAAAAGACATAGCCAGGCAGCACATCTTAATAGAAAGGACGTATTAAGATGTGGTGCCTAGCTATGTATTTTTATTTTCCAATTGAAGAGACTATTCATGTATTATATTGAATTCTGTTTTTGTTTTAAACGTACAATATGTAGTTTTTGGCCGCTAGGTGTTTCTCAATCAAAACAACAGCAAAAGATGTACTTGGATGACGTCGGGAAGTAGCGTGGGATCATGGGTTTTGTTATCGTCGTCAATGACAACCTTCTAGCATCTCCGGCAGAAAAAATGTTCACTGACAAAGTAATGTATTGTTAAAAATATTAGAATTTTATTCACGTTATGTTTGGCGGTTCCCTGGAACTTAGAACAACTAGAGCAGTCAAAGGTTATATGACGCCATTAACGGAAGACAAAATGAAACGTCCCGTGTCTTCGAATTCTATTACATATTTCTCTGGGTTTGAAAGTTGGAGGAAACATTTAGGATAATGCAAGTACACAACTAAGAAATTAATTAATTATTTTTAATGCAAACTACATATTGTACCATTAAATATTATTTTAAATAATCTGAAATTTAGACAATATCCATGTGCCAACACTGACATTCCTCTTTCCTGGACACTTTGAAAAACCTAAAGCAACAAAAGCACTTAGTTTACTGATAGTATCTAAAACCATAATGCCTTATATGACAAACCCACTGTATCTGGAGTATCTCAAGAGTTCGGACTTGATTGGTTAAACTACAGTCTCTAAAGCCTTGCTGCCTTGAATGATAGACTTACCTTATGTAAAAAGCAAACCTACCTAAAGCAGTAGTGCTTTGTTTGATAAATGCCTTTCAAGAGAATTTTAATTACAACACAATTTTCAAAAAGGCAAGATATCAACAATTGCTTTAGTAAAAGTCTAACAAAACAAGTACAAAATCACAGTGCCTATTGTAATTAGTTCTACCCTCAGAGTTGGGTCTATTCCAAATTTGTAAACAAAATAATGGTAAACAACCTTGAGCTATTATATTATTGAGGCTCTCTGCTTGCATACCGTACATATTTGGGAGTGGTTAAGGCCCATACTAAGTAAAAATAGTTTATTGGTGCTTTAAAGATAATAGGAAAAATATTTAATCTTACAATTTTTAAAAGTTTTCATTTGGAAGCCATACATTTTATTTTGAGATGTTCACATTGGCCATCATGTGGATTCATCCAGGAATAACAGGATTAACACCTCCAAGCTCAGGTTTAATGAGAGGAGAGGGAGCGCAATACACAGAGAGGGGAAGACATAAATCCCTAAAGACACACAGCAATGAAAAGCCTCAGCAACACCAAGCCTTCCACACCACCAGTGGGCACGGTACAATGGGCCGCTGGGAGTACTCCGGGCAGACGGACAGACTTACCCTGGAGCACCCTGTTCAGGTTCAGTAGCGCATCGTTGACATCCTCAGACTGCGTCCTGGCCCGAAATGCCTGAGACATACTGTAGCTGAACTGACTCGGCGTGTAAGTCTTAGTCGGGCTGAAGCCGTATGTACCTGAGAATGCAGGGAGCCAGCAAAATGGAGCAAAACAGAAGGAGGAAAGGAGTAGAGGGACGGAAAAGAACAAGTGGGAGACGTATAAAGGGAAGGAGAAAGTGTCAGAGGAGGAGAGGATTGAAATGTGGAGGAGAGTGACAGGAGAGGAGAGCGACAGTCAGCATAGCTCCTGTACAGCCAATAGCCCCAGTAATCAATATCTGATATCCAAGCCATCCACCTCATGCACCTCGTCCATAACCCTGCTGCAGATGATTTCTATATCTGACTTTTATAGGCCTGATTTGCTACAGACAAACAGATGCGCTTCACCCAGCTTTCAAAAGTATAAGACATAACAATGCACTGGCTGGCAATTACCTCATAGTTATATCCCCCAGCTCAAAGTTTTAGTGAAACCCTTTGCTCATGACTGTTGTCAGTGTGGAATGGAAATGACAAGCTCCGTAAAAAGCGGAGTGTGGTCTAAAATTCGGTTTTCCTGGTGTTTTTGTATCATATTAAATAACGGTTGACGTAAGCCAGACAGCACTTTCATAAACCGTTATTTAATATGATAGGGTTCTGAGAAAATGTGTTTTTTCCTGATATAAATACAATAATTGCAAGATATTTTACTGGGCAGAGTTTTAGCTTGCCTGGTGTTCCAAACCTCTAGCTAGTTTTCAGGTTAAGTATACCTCTCCCACTAGGCCTATACAAAAAGGCAGTTCATTTAGAACACTCAGACAGTCCTACTGTAGCAAAATTCATCTTAGAGAATCACTCCCTTCGTACTTCAACCACGTTTATCATGGCTCCCTTCAGTTAGCCTGTTTTTGTTGTTGTTGTGTAATCTAGTGGTAACATTTATCATATGCACCACTGCTTCAGATTGAATACCCAGTTGAAGAACCACTTCCTGATTGGTCCATAAATTCTATGATGCAAACCCAAAACCAGAAACCACTGTTGTTTGTAAGCACATAATTGTCAGTGGTCTTTGACATTTTAGTCTTTTAGCTGACACTCTTATCCAGAGAATCCTTCTAGTAAGTACAGGAACGTCACTTTACTTAGCTTAAAGTGCCTTTCTCAAGAACACAACAACATTTGGCACAGTCGGAAATTCAACCGGCAAACTTCCGACTACAAGTCTGAATCCCTAATCACTAAGCTCTCTGACAGACTCTTGTCCTTGAATCTGCACAAGAAATCTGTCTGCAAGCGAGACTCTGTGAAATACGGTAAAAACATGCTTCTAGTGTGCTTAAAGGTGCTTCAGCTGATCTTACTTTGGCCTTCTGAGTATCCTGACAACCCGCTGTGCACGTCTCCCATGACGATGGAATCTCGGATGTTGTCATCGTACTCATAGTAACCTCTGTTCTCTGATCGCTTCCTCATGACAACGTTCCCTGTGCGCGTCCCTCCTCCAGTGATATGTGTGCGGGAAAGTGAGTTTCCTCCTGCACGGGATGAGAACAAAAAGAGTCAGGCTTAAAATAATAACTACCAGAAACAGACAGAAGAAGATAATTCCAACATATGCCTGCATATGAGTGCAATGGCTTAAAACATTTGGTATCAACATGTTGCCCAATGAAACTCTAGGGGCCGGATTCACGGACACAGACTAAGCCTAGTCCTGGACTAAAAACACCAGATCAATGGAGATTTCCATTCAACTTTATTATTTAGTCCAGGACAAGCCTTAATCCAGTGGTCCTCAAACCCTTCCATGGAGGGCCTAGTGTATGCTGGTTTTTGGTCTTTCCCTTCAATTAGAGCATAATTAGGACCTAGACTGCCAGGTGAGGGGAGATACTAAGCAATTAGTGACACAGGCTTGTACAAGGTAAAAGCGAAAACCTGCATACACTAGGCCCTCCATGGAAGGGTTTGAGGACCACTGGCTCAATCTGTGTCCGCGAAACCGTCTGTAAATCTTAGTTGAAGTTTGGTGAACTAGAACACTGTTCTGTTTAGGACAATCCAACCAGAATCTACCGCTTCATTAAGTCAACAGTGACAACAATAAGTCAAAAGACAGATTGACAGTCTGACATGCTTAGAGGTACCTTGTCCAGACATGTATGTTGTGGAGGATTCCATGGTCATAGAGCCTCCAGCACCTCCTCTATGGTTGGAGTTGAGGGTCGACATTGGCGATGCCTGGCCGTAGCTGGACGTAGACATGTTTGTGTTGCGCGACAGTGAACCCCCTGCCCCGGGGAACAGGAAGTTCTGTTCCCACCTCCCGTTCACTTGTTCTGAAAGACATAGATGAGGAGAGCCAGAGGAGTGAGGCAGGAAGCGGGAGAGGACGAACAACATTCTGTAACCGAACACAACGCTCAGAATTCAAGAGCATAAATACCAGCAAATCACGACTACAAGAGACGCAGCCACCTTAACAACCTCAGTGAGCGCACAGGGACATACATAGATTTGGTATTACATCTTCGACAGCCAACGAGAAGCTTTTATACCGCTGAGCCCTTTGAACGCTATAAGCTACCTCGGTCACAAGACTTCCACCCCAAATAGACTGGTAAAAGAACCAGACAGAAGACAAGCATTCTGGAAAAGCCTGTCCATGATCATCAACTGGAGTGGGGCAGTTGATGGCTAGAAAGGAAAGCACCTCTTTGGGTGTAGCAGAGGTAGAGCCAGAAAGAGGTGAAGGTACAGACATGCTGCTAGTTAGTTTTGAAGACTTGGTGCAGAAAGGAGGTGGCAAGGGGCACTGCTGCTGCAATGGGAGAGTGGTTCCCAGAGTATAACTGACATGCCATCATTGTGTCTGTGTGTCTGTTGTCTGGCTCCCTATCCGCTGAGCTCTTCACCTTGCTGGGGTGTCTGTGATCGGCTGGGCCGGGGGGTCTCTTCCGTGCTGGAATCTGTGTCTGTGCTCAGGTGGTAGGGGATCACCTCCACTTGCCTCTTCCAGGACACCGAGCGAAGGTCCAGGTCGGAACCCACCAACTTGATAAAGCCTTGTTATGGAGGGGAGACGCAAGCAGGGTTGGTGGTGGGGGGGGTGTTCTGGTATGGTCGATGATTTTGTGAAGTGTGGTTATGGTAAGAAGGGCGAGCGATGGAAGGAGTTAAGAGACAATGAGGAGAAGGCGCGATAAGCATGTATGTAGCATCTGT
This sequence comes from Umbra pygmaea, assembly GCA_016801145.1. Taxonomy (NCBI): domain Eukaryota; kingdom Metazoa; phylum Chordata; class Actinopteri; order Esociformes; family Umbridae; genus Umbra; species Umbra pygmaea. Next base: position 5,092 of record JACXGM010029758.1, read on the forward strand.
GATCTACCTCTAGAAAGAGGCTCTCATATGTCACAGGTTTAATTTGCAGTTGTGAGCTCTGATAGGTGGTTGGAGTGGCACTATAAAGCCATGAAAAAAGAGACTGGTAGAAGAACAAGCATGATGAGACTCAAAGCCATGAAGAGAAAACGAGACACCGGGTTCTCAGCAGAAAAGGGGGTAGGGTGTCATAAAGAAAAAAGCAGAGAGAAAAAGAGAGGAAGATTTTGACAGAGAATGATGGACGAGGCCCTCCTTTTAATTAGCTTTGAACTTCTTTCTTTAAGAACTTTTCTCTACTTTTTTCATTCCTCTGTAACTCCAGACTGTAACTCCAGACTGTAACTCCAGACTGTAACTCCAGACTGTAACTCCACACTGTAACTCCACACTGTAACTCCACACTGTAACTCCACACTGTAACTCCACACTGTAACTCCACACTGTAACTCCACACTGTAACTCCTTATTGTAACTCCACATTACACTGTAACTCCCTTACTGTAACTCCCTTACTGTAACTCCCTTACTGTACCTCCCTTACTGTACCTCCCTTACTGTACCTCCCTTACTGTAACTCCCTTACTGTAACTCCCTTACTGTAACTCCACACTGTAACTCCACACTGTAACTCCACACTGTAACTCCATACGTTTAGAATTAATAATGGCTTGAGGAACCACAGAGATCTACAAAAAAAACCTGGGTCTCGGACGGTGGTCGCTGGTTCATATTTCCATGTTCAATGTGGAGGAACACTGGAATGGATGTCTGGCTTAGTTTTGCTTGTTCTTTACGTGAACTGGGATTAAATCTATTTAAAAGTGGCCAAAGATAATTATTAGAAAGCTACACCTCAAATAAATCACAACTCCAGTCTTCTGCAATATTTCATTTAAAAGGTCCCATCACAAAACCTAACTTTAAACATGAACAAAACCCATGTGTAATCTAATACACTTTTAGGATGGGTTCCTGTAGGGAACTCCATAAAATATTATTTTTATGATTAATTTTTTTCATTTCATGAACCTTGAAGATACATCACAATCATACCAACATGACTCAATAGCTGATATCGCCACTCTTTCTCCCGAAGTCAATCATATGTTTAGAGGCACTGTCACTAGCTTGCTATTCCAGATTGTGTAATTGTGTTTCAGTATCATTTTAATAGAGCAGTAAATCTCCTTCGCCTCATGCAGGTCTACCAGTGGTATGTGTATATCATAAGGAACAAGCCAGCATGTGAAAGGAATTTCTGTGCTCAAAACAGTTAGCTTAATCCGCATTAAATGTTACTTAGCTACAGCTATTCTTCCTGGGTTCCACTCACTGGAAGAAGCACGTAGAACCTGCCACAGAACGCCACCTGCAAGGAAAGTCTGCGGGTACCCACCTTCGTCTGAGACGCTGGGTCTCTTTGAGCCTGTTGGTGAGCGAAGGACCTCACTGCTGTACATCAGGTAGCTGTCGTAGTCTTCCCCCCCCTCTGCATCCACAATTGGGATGTCTGGAATGATGGGTACTGCGGGGAGAGACAGGGCACCATGACAACCGCGCATCATTCTGTCCGCTTCATTATGGTGTCTGTGAGAACACAGGCTATGTCACTTTGGCTCTGTTCTTGGACTCGTTCTATTAGATGGTAAACAAACGGACGCCTTGGTACTGCCACCTGTAGTGTGTTGTTGGAACAGTTATTTAGCCAACCTGATTTACTACCAATCTAGTTCATTGTCTGATCCCTCCTGATGTCCTAGAATCCTGCCATTCGTCCTTATCACACAGAGTTTAAACCGGTTGACTACTTTAAAATGGTGTAAGTCCAGGGATGTTACATGCTAAAAAAAGCTTTTGTGACCATGAGTCTTCTAACTCTATGACTAAAACCTGAAGCTATTGTCCTGATGAATTTATCCAAAGTAATAATATTCTATAGTAGTAATATTCTATAAAAAGAAGCACAATTCATTTGACAGTGGGTTCTCATTTGTTTATGAATTAATTTCAGAAGGATGTCTTGTCCACACAAAAGCAATGCATGCTAGAGGAACTCACTGGACATGGGTCTCGTTGGCTGTGAGGCCAGGTTGATAGTAGCGTCTTTGAAGGGGCCCCAGCCCACGCTGTTCCTAGCACGGACCTGGTAGCAATAAGTCTGGGCTGACTGCAGGTTCTCAATCAGCAACATCCGTTTCTTAGGGTTGTCTATCTTCACCTTCTTAGACATGCCCATTTGTTCTACACGAATGAGCAGAGGAGAGTTTCTTAGCATAGACATCATTCACAGGAATTCAGAGGTTCTTTGAGTTCATCGGTCACTCACTGTTGTTCTCGTTGATTGGCGTGTAGATGACCTCGTAGGCAGTGATGACACCATTGGGCTCGGCAGGCTCCGCCCAGCTAACTTGAGTGACAGTCGGACTTATAACGTTAAACGCCAGACGACCAGGCTCACTGGGGACTAGAGGAGAAGAGGAGTGGAGGAAGAGGCGAGAGATAGATATGAATTTGTTTGTTATGGGGTATTTACATAATTTTTTTATTTTATAGTACCAGAGGAAGCAGAAGCTGGGGAGACAGGTAGGGGGAGACAGAGAGGAAGAGCACAGACAGGTGGCCAAGCCGGGGCTCGAACACCCGTTTCCAGGGGCCATGTGCAGACTGTAGTAGGGAGCTTAGACCACTACACCAACTCAGGACCATGAAGTGTCTTGGCTCACCATCCTCCAGGGTCTGACAGGTCACCATGTCGCTGCTGTTTCCATCTCCCAGGGCGTTGTAACCGCACACCTTCATCTCGTAGTCACAATAGGGTAAGAGGCTGGTCAGCTCAGCATTTGTGGTCTTCACATCGATCACTTGGGCCTCGTCCTCAGGGTCACCGTAGATCCAATACTTCACCTTAGGAAACACAGGAAGATTCAGGAAACAAACACTGGATAAAATATAAAAATGCAAAGTAGTTTTTGGCGGGGGGGTTATGTTGTTGAAAGTACATTAAGTATGTGTCCCGACTCTCTGTGGTCACTAAAGATCCCATGGCACAATTCGTAAGAGTAGGGGTGTTAACCCCGGTGTCTGGGACAAATGTCCAATCTGGCCCTCATAACATCATGGCAACCTAATCATCGCTATCTCTCAATTGCCTCATTCCCCTCCCCACCAGGCCGTTGCTGCAATTTAGAAAGTGTTCTCAGTCAACTTGCCTGGTAGAATAAAGGTAAATTAAACCATGTAGGGGGAGACAGAAAGGAAGTACAGATAGTTGGGTGACCCGGGACTCGGACCCACGTGCTAAGGGGGCATGTTTGATCCTGATTTGGGGGCATAGACCACTACACCAAACTTCGGCAAGTCAGCTCTAATGAGTTGTTCTACTGATGACCTGATGTCAAGGGAACATGGTCCAGTCCCTCATACGTTTTCCCAGAAGGGTAGATTCTGAAGGGGTCCTGACCTTGTAGCCCAGGGTGTTTCCTAAGGAGTCCCAGTTTAGCCGGATGTTCCTGGGGCCGGTGGGTGTTGCCTTCACGTTCGCCGGAGCGAAGAGACGGCCACCAGGGGACATGGCAGACTGGTTGAGGGGACGGGCAACTTCTGGGCGTCCTAAAGCGGATAGGGGAGGAGGAAAGAGTTAGACAACATATTTCAGTTACAAACGTTGAGAAACCGCAACCTATATCTATGTGTTAATGTGTGTTGTAACTCCATCAGTAACATTGTGTGTTAATTGTTTCTGTGTGTAGTGCCTCCGTGTGTAACATTGTGTGTTTAGTGTTTCTGTGTTTATTACCTCCTTCTACAACGTTGACCATGGTTATTTTCCTCTCCCCGACCACAGCGTTCTCACTGGGGTCAAGCAACTCCAGTTGAAATGAGTCGGGTTTCATCGGGCCTTCTGGTTTGACTAATCGTGGGTCAATCACTATGTTCTTCTCCGTCTCCCCGGGACCAAACCTGAGGGGACCGGACATTTCGAAGTACTTTGCGTTGCGTGTCTTCCAGTGGACAATGGCGGGGCCCTCTTCGTTGCGAGTGCGCACCACTGGGATAGAGTATGTTGGGTCAGCCGTGGTAAAGCTCTGCGTGCCCTTCTTAAACATCATCACACTGGGATCTGAAGGGAGAGGATGTTGGTTTTCACCATGAGAATGTAGATATGGCCAGCATTATCCATGCTGTCAAGCAACATACAACGTCCAGGAGAGGTTGCACAAGGATGTCCTAGCCTGCTAAAAATCTAAATAAACATTGCTATATAAAAAATGTCAGAAGTATGTAACCTTCCACCTGATTGGTCAGTGATGGTGTCAAACGTATCTAACCTCTCACCTGGTTTGTCAGTGATGGTGACTGTCGTTCTAGGGTAGCGCCCCAGCTTAGCTCCCTGTTTGGGGTTAGTGAGGTCCATGACAAACTGTTTGACCTGCTTGTCCAGCAGAATGTCCCCCTTTCCAAGCTCCAACAAACTCACGGGGACGTTCTTCTGGGTCTCCCCCGGCCCGTAGGGCAACACTCCTTCCACAGCAAGATAGTCCTGGCCATCAGGGAGAGAGGGGTAGTTAGCAGGACTGGACAAAGAGACAGGCTCTAATGTGGTGATCCTGCTGTGTTTTAGGTGTGTGATACCTTCTTGTCCTTGGCGGTGAGATCCCGGGTGCGATAAGTGACCTGTGTGTGTCCATCCTCAATGATTTCTCTGCTAATGGGGATGTTAGCCACTTTGTCCTGGCGGCTGTATGTGTAGGCAGGCTGCAGGAATGTCAGGACACTCTTGGCTGGAGGGAAAAACACAACGATTAGCAAAAGAGTCACAGAAAGGAAAATGCACAAAAAAAAAACAGTGTTGGATCAGGTTTGTCATAGTAAATAACTTCAAAACCATGTGTGTGATATCTTTACAGTACATGTCCACAATTCCACCCCCCACACTTATTTCAGCTTACCCTGGAAATCCAGAGTTCTCGCGAGAGCACAATTTGAATTTGCTCAGCAAGTTACTCTGGCACCGAGTAATTCTGCTCATTAACTATGCCCTTGTAGCCGAGCTGCACCAATCACATCGGTGTATCTGATATAGGCGTGCCAGAGGTGTGTTAAACAGATGACGACACAACAGCGCTGCGACTTCGAAGTTATTAGTAAACATTGTAAGATCGCTATGGATTAACACCAGTTGTTTAAAACGACTTTGGCCACTACAATGAACGAGTTAGACTTGGATATTTGTCTAAAAGAGGAACAGAAGACGGCGCTCGAATCGTTCCTTTTTTATAAAAGGATGTTTTTGCTGTTTTGTGACCTGATATGGCAAGAGTTTTATCTACCAGTTAGCTCCGCCATAGGGGCTTAGCGAAAAACCACTGGTGATTGGTCGTAGTGTTATCCAATTGCGTACCTTGAGATTTTCAAACACATGCTTGAGCCTCCCCTCGAGTTGGGTCATTTTCAGTACTCGAAGCCAGACCCATATCTCCTCCGGATTTGGGTCTGGATTTTTCCAGGCTAATTTCAGCTGGCCTTTACAAGGTAAAAGGGTATTTCTGGCTTGCCAGTTAAGTTTAAACATAGTTAATTCAATTAATTGGGGTTTGTATCACAAATGGTGTTTGTTTGTGGCATCAGGAGTTAAAGTTAATTTAGACATACATGTAGGGTCATCGAGTTCATGGTTTGAGGTCAGGGTTTTGCTGAGGTTAAGGTTAGGGACAGGAAAAAGAAACATGGATTTCTACTTTCTATCCCCACAAGGACAGAAATTCAGAAGACAAATATTTTTGTGAGTGTTTTAATCAATAGAGGTGTCAGGGATCAGAGATGTCTCATCTGATTGGCTCTCACCATTCTCTTTGATTACTGTGATGTTGACAAAACGTTTCCCTATCTCAGCAATGCCAAGAGGAACGTCTAGTGCTTTCAACAGCAGCCGCTTCTCATCATCATCCTCATCCTTGATGAAGAGTGGCACACGCACATCCACTGTCTCTACCCCCTCTTGGAACTCTACAGCGCCGGTAGCCTCTGCAGAAACAGAGAGAGAGAGAGAGAGAGAGAGAGAGAGAGAGAGAGAGAGATTCAGAGAGAGAGAGAGATTCAGAGACAGCTAGAAACTCACCATCACACCTATGGTCCACACACACACGGACACAAAGAAACACCCTTGTTGTCTTGTTTTATTTATTATTTTCTACTATGACAGCACTGGTAGGAAGGGCTCATGACTAAACATGCCAATGTAAAAAAAACATATTTTGTATCTGGCACAAGTGAAGATCAAACTTGAAATTAACAAACCTCTGTCTGTGGCCACTGTGTAGTAGTTTTGCACCACTTTCAGATCTTGGAAATTTCCAGACTGGACATTTTTCTCAGTCAGTTTGACAATATCTGGGTAGCTGGAACGAGGAGCCTGCAGAACTGTGTCGACAATGGTGTGGTCCTTTCTTTTACCAGCATTTCTCTGTAATCTGAAACACCACCCAAGTTTAAACTATACAGCTAGATAACATAAACATGTTTTTGCAGTAATAAATTCCAAAAGGATTGATTGGTATATTGAAACAAGTCTCACCTAAATGTGGTGTTCTCAACTGCCTTGGCATAAGGAATATTATTGTATACTGCATCCAGCTAAATAGAGAAAACAAACAAATGAATATACACAAACAAAAAAGCAATGTCACCATACTGTTTACAAATAGCTTGGTCACACGAGAACTCATTTCTTATCCAGAGCAACTTACAGTAGTGAGTGCATACATTTTTCAATACTACAAATAATACGTTTTGTTTTCTCCGCCTCCCTAATCACAGCAACACAAGGAGACTGAAGAGTCGATGTGGAGATGTGTGTTCTCTGAAGCACATCTGATGCTGTTCTGGTTGTTATCACTCTCGCTCAACCGGGAAGTGTAGAATCCTTACGCGATGGACGGAACACATTCTCCGGTATTCTACCTTGATTGCGCTCATAGGCACCCATGATGTGACCAGTAGCAAGACAAACATATTGGATAACTAACCCCCATACCGGGACAGAGCTGGCCAACCGTATTGGCCTCCACCCGGTCTCTGGGCCGAATTCTAACTCGGGTCTAGCAATGACACAGCTAACAGGGACACGGTCGCTTCTGGGCCATTCAATGGCCCAATATTAATTTAATTTAAAATAACAAACTTTCTAACATATATTGACCTTTTTTAACACTGCTCTGTTACGTGTGATTAGGTGTACTTCAAAAGATCAGAGGACCAGTAGTTAAAGATATGGAGTGATGAGGTAAACATCCTTGGTGGTATAAACACATGTGGATATTAACAGTGTTTCTCTTTGGCTTTTCATTACTGGTGGTTATGGATCACCGTCTACAAGTTCACGCAGACACAAACACTCACATTGTCGTTAACCTCCCTTCGTAGCAGTTCACTGTCTCTGGAGTCGTTGCGAGACAGGCTGTCAGTGAACAATCTGTTCAGGCGCAGAGACAGGGGGAAAGGGACTAGAGATGGAGGATGAAGAGAGAGGACATTTAATGCTCCTTTTCATCATTCAGAATTATAACAATGTATATGAAGTACCAACCAATGAGAGCTTCACTGATGACACTAACCAATAAGATCTAGAAGATCTTGAATGGTTCACACTTACTGATCTGTTTGGGGTCAGGCTCAATCTGCGCCAGTGGGTGATTAGGTGACCGGTGGACGTTGTCATTAATCTTCCAGCGAACAACGTCAGTGCTCTTGGGTGGGCCAGTCCTCACTAGGGGTGTGTCCAGATGATCGGACGTGAGAAGGTTTTGGCGGAGCATGTACTGGTCCTCCTTAAAGCCAACCATACGCCCTGCAGGTGTCCAACACACATTGAAACAGGAAGCATAACTGCTAATACACACAAGGATATATCAAATCTTTGTAACACTGATTTAAGGCCAGACACTCACCTTTTCCACAACATGGTAGAAGAGCAAGACAGGACTTGGAGAGAAAAAAGAAGGGTGGAGTTAAATTATGAAAGAGTGTTAAGGCCATGGTTTATAGTTGTGTTGTGTTGTTATAATTGGTTTATAGTCATGTTGTGATTGTTACTGGACAGCATGGACAAAATTGTGGGTTGTGTTGAAGTCATTTTATGCTAGTTTATTGATGTGTAGATACAACTGGACATCAGCTTGTTTTACGGGTGTGTGAATGTGGCTGAACAGTACATTCTAGTATGGTTGGTTGTGTCGAGGTTGAGTTATGGTTATTTTATGGGTCTGTCATTGTGACTGGACAGTACCATACAGTAGGGTTGGTTGTGTTGAGGTAATGTTATGGTTGTTTTATGGGTGTGTCATTGCGACTGGACAGTACCATTCAGTAGGGTTGGTTGTGTTGCGGTTCAGTTATGGTTGTTTTATGGGTGTGTCATTGCGACTGGACAGTATCATACAGTAGGGTTGGTTGTG
>JACXGM010029759.1:0-13546 GCA_016801145.1 Umbra pygmaea
TCACATATGTCCCACTGTGCTTTAGGTGGTTTAAGGATCTACAAAGAGCATCCTCACATATGTCCCACTGTGCTCTAGGTGGTTTAGGGATCTACAAAGAGCATCCTCACATATGTCCCACTGTGCTCTAGGTGGTTTAGGGCTCTACAAAGAGCATCCTCACATATGTCCATCTGTGCTCTAGGTGGTTTAGGGCTCTACAAAGAGCATCCTCACTTATGTCCCACTGTGCTCTAGGTGGCTTAGGGCTCTACAAAGAGCATCCTTATATATGTCCCACTGTCCTCTAGGTGGTTTAGGGCTCTACAAAGGGCGATATGGTGATGGCATCATCTGTCAACCTATTTGCTCACAGGATCAGTTTGCGGAAGGCTCAAGAATATTTGCGCTTCAGGGTTTGCGGCACGACTTTGCAATCAAGGCGGCCGCCTAGACAACCGATGTCTTCCGCCTTAACTATGCAGTCCCAAATTAGAAAATCTGACATGTGTTGCGTCAAAACTGCCATCCTGCAATCAAAACTTAACACTCTGACTTCAAAAGGCCCTCTTCAGATTGATAGTTAACACACATGCACATTAACAATAAACAGTCAGACAGACACAACACACTGGTCAACTTTACTCAAGACACTTCTGTCATTTGTAGTTTTTAAACCATTTTTATTCCTGAAACCAAGCCCCAGTGATACATTGTACAGGTAGTAAAACAACTCCGGTTACAAGTCAGGGATCACTCCGTCGATTGGGGTCAGGCCACGAACATGGGCTGCCCTGGTTGGTCCTATGTGACCGCGGCATGTAGTGCATGCAGAAATGTCAGTATGTGTGCAGTGTCCTAGGGACCCAGGGTGGCATGGTGATGGAGGACCCCCTGACCACTAATGGCTGCACACATGGGGATGTTGCCACCGCCCTGCCTGGCGACATTCTCGATGGCCCTTTGGCCAATGATGTTTCAGTCCCGATGTCTGGTTTTAACAGAGTCTCTTCCTCTAGCTCCTCTCCCCCTTCCCCCATCTCTTCCTTGTTCTCCTCTCCCTCTTCCCATCTCTTCCTCATCTTCTCCTTCCCCTTGGTCCTTTAGCCTCCATATTCACGATTGTCTCACAACAGGTGCTCATACCTGAATTATATATAGTGACTGATTGGTGTTCAGTTACAGGTTAAGTGTTTTACGATGTGTGCGGGAGTGTTGCTAATGTCTTGTGTGTTTAACTATTGAATGGACGTGCTGACTGCAGAGTGTTTTATCATTGGCCAAAGTGTGTAACACATGCACGATGTGTGTAGTGTTTTGCACCGTGTGTTACAGAATTGTTTACGTTGCCATGCCAACATTGTATTTATTCATTTGGTGCCTGAGTGTTCCAAATGCATGCAAACTTTACGGTTTCGACGCTTTGTTATGAGCATTCACTTTTAGTGTTTTAGCAATCAGGAAAAACTGTAATGTCATTGCGCTCAGTCAGTTAATACCTTCGCATATTGCGACTATGATGCCCTGCTCCGCCCTATCCCCCCCCAGGAGAAGAATGCAGCCTTAAGTGACCCATTTTCTGAGGGAAACCCTGCGCTTCATCAGTCAAAATTGAGGCAAAACATTTAAAAATTCACTGTGAAATGTTATACAATTGACAAAATTGTATATAAAACCATCTACTGTTAATTAATTACAATACTCTAGTTTTTTTTACATGGTTGGTAAGATAAATACATGGAAAATACAACATTTGTTTTGCTTTGTTATTAAAATCCTCACAAAACATACAAAATAATCCTAGGGTAATGCACTGATTAAACTGATAGAAAAAAACTGTTAAATTAACATTTCCTGTACATCTTCTAAAGGATGTTGTTCTTTCTTGGTGGTAACTTCCTTATAGAACGTGTTAGACTCTTAGAGCCAGACAGACAGATCTAAGGATAACATTTTTATTAACTTTAAGAACATAATGGATTATGTTATTTATGCAGATGATGATGTGATACTCTCTGATACTGTGAGAAAGAGTGGAAATGGAGGCAGTTACAAAAGGGGTGAGTTGTGGTTTATTTAAAAATATGATCAAATAGTGTATATTATATTCAAATGTTGGGAATCACCTGTGATGTTTTGATAGAAATGAATGCCTTCATTCACAAAGGTGGCTATAAATTTATATGTAATTATAGTCAGAATATGTTTAATTATGGATGAGTGAATATATTTTGTCTTTAAGACACTGAAGAAAAGACAGCTGAAAATGCATATGTGAATAATTATATGTGAATAATTATTATAGATCAGTAATTTCAAACAGTAATAGACATTGGCAACAATGAAGATATACATTTCTTTAAAAAAATTACATTTCTGAGTGATCTTTTGAAAGCTGGTTTACTAAAAAGTTTATGCTAATCTAGATTTCAAATTTTATAGAATATAAATACAGTAGAGAATGAAGAAACAAAATTGCACACAATTAACCTTTAAACAATGTTTGTTGCTACCCCCTTTAATTTACAGTTCGCAGACAGTTTTAACCGCTCTTATTTAAAAATAAATACCAATAAAAATAACAAAAAGTATTTTTAATAGAACATTTATTGTAAAAAGAACCTATTAGAACATTAACATCTACAACAAGTGTGTGTGTCTGTGTGTGTGTGTGTGTGTGTGTTTGTCTGTGTGTGTTTGTGTGTGTTTGTGTGTGTTTTTGTGAAGGTTATCATAAGGTCTCGAGGCAATCTGGTGAAAAATTCAATTTCACAATACCCAGAATCATGCAGAAGAAATTTGTGTACTTGACCACATTGTTTTATGTTTTGAAAATGAGGAAGCTGAGCTAAGAGTAGAGCAGAATCGAAGACACTGTTCCATTAACTGTCCAGACTTTCATAAATGATTTATTGTAAACTTATCTATTGAGTTACTTTCTGTAGTCTGAATGCAGTCCATTTACATTATGACATGAAGAACAGTACAAGAATATTACATAAACTTGAGACTGAAGAAAGCATTGCCTGCATTCTTCTAGCTGTGTAGAAATCCAATTGTATGTTTTTAATTCCATATACAGCATTTTCCAACATTAAATAAGTAACACTTAAGTGTGTAAACAACATGGAGTCATTGAATTACCAATATTGAAGAACAGTACAAGAATATTACATAAACTTGAGATTGTATTTAAATTCGGTAACACTGTATTTAGATCTAGTCTATATCTGTGGATTATTTACAGAGTATCAATAACAATTCAAAAACATTTCAGTTACCTATCTATTAACACTTACCCTAACCTTAAACCTTATCCAATCGCCAAACTTAACCATTTCCTCAACCCTTAGCCTAACCTTAATTTAAACCCTAACCCTAACCGTAACCTTAGAAAACATTAACTATGTTTTTTGTAGTTTTTTTATAGTGTGAATACCTGTAGAGCATTTACAGACAGTCAATTTTGACTATCAAAATAAAGTGAAAACTTAAATTCTCTAAAATTTGAAATCTTTATAAGCATACTCGTCTGTTCAAAGGATTGAGGATAATTTTTTAGAGTGTACTTATTTGAAAATGTAATTTGTGTTAAATTTAGTGTTAAATTAAATTTGAAGCACTTGTAAGAACTATTTTTTGTTAAATATGGGCAGAGGTGAAAGAGGAGTTCATTTATTTTGTATGTACGTAGCTAAATACAGTATAGGCCAATTTGATGTGTCAAATGTCTTCACATTAACTTAATAATTCATTGTAAGAGCCTTTAGCCTACAGATAACCTATTGTTTTGGCTTGTGCAAATTATAGTATTTTCATAATGATACAATTCTTTCAATGTAGCATTTGAGAAAAAAAGTTTAAAAAAAATATAAAATACAAACCCAACTCAACATCACACTCTCTCAGCATGTGTGATCTTGTGACTCAGAAATAAGTGCTAAGCCAAGAGAGGAACATGAAAGTATCAACCATTGCCTCATACTAAATATGGAATATGAATGGACAGTTTATTGAACCTGTTAATGTAAACCTAGAACCTAATGGCAACATAGACAAAGTGATAAAATAAAAAGGTGGGCGGGGCTTATTTAATGGATGAATAATCAATAAAGCATTGCCTGCATTCTTCTAGCTATGTAGAAATCCAATTGTATGGTTTTAATTTCATATACAGCATTTTCCAACATTAAAGGTGCTATATGTAGAACGGACAGCCAGCGTTAAAAAATGAGTACTGCAGTTCAAATTCAAAATACCTGAGTTGTATCCCTCCGCCACCTCCTCCCCAGAATCGAAACTAACGTGACGAAAAAGATCAGCGCAATCATGACAAGCGAACTGTGTTTTACTACGTCTATGGTCATGGAACGGTTTAAAAACATGCAGAGTTTTTTTAGGTTGTGTAGAATCTCTATGGTCTCGTTTGTTTGTTTGTTTGCTGCTTCCGTGGCTGTAGCGCGCTGGGTTTGCGTTTTTACAGATATGCCTGGCAATCCGTTAGTGCTGTCAAAATGGGCAGTTGATAACAACAGACAGGCAAAAACATAAACATAAATTCCGTCCCGGAACGTACCTTTCCAAAAGAAAAAAAACTGACATTAGCATTGTTTTCAGAAAATATAGTATTTCAGCTTAACATGTTTCCTTAATATCTGATGAGGCATTGGCGTCATTTTTGGATTTATTACAGTACATGTATTACATATAGCACCTTTAAATAAGTAACACTTAAGTCTGTAAACAACATGGAGTCATTGAATTACCAATATTAACAGCCACAGCAAGGTTTCACTTTAATTGAATTACAGTGTTTCATGATGATACATTAAAACTATCCATATAAAATCATCCCAATTTCAAAAACCTTCAACACTTGAAATTGGCCTATACTGTATTTAGCTAAATAATGTAACATAAATTGAGTTATTTCAAAAATTACATTTTCAAATAAGCAACCCCATATCTAATATTTTACTATTTGCCAGGACACCCAGGTTTCACTCCTCAGCCAGGGGCAGCACCTTCAGTCTCCAGGAGGTTCCAGGCTCTGTTGGCTGTTCTCTGTGTCACCCTGATCTGTTCTCTCTATGTTCTGGGTACTATTGGGGTTCTCTGTAAGTATCATGTTCTACAGTTGTATCTATGGATGGTTTATACTTTATATACAGTAATAATATATATAAATTGTGCATTCATTAGATTTTTTCTTTAGATACCAGTAAGAGCAACCAGTTTGAGTCACTGAAGGCACAGCACAGCAACCTTTCAGAAAGACTAACAGGTGAGTTGGGGGGGGGAGTGCACACTGAGTTTTAAAACATAAAGACCTGAAATACATTTAACAGGATAACCTAATCAGATTATGCCTTGGTTAGGTAGTGAATTGCAAAGAAAATGGGGAAGGCACAGATGGGTATAAAAATACATTACAGTTTTTCCCAATTGCTAAAACACTGCCGGGACCAAAGCGTCGAAACCGTACCGTTTGCATGCATCGTACAAAACAGACATCGGGGCCGAAACATCATTGGCCAAAGAGCCATCAAGAACGTCCCCGGGCAGTGCGGGGCAACATCACCATGTGTGCCACCATTAGTGGTCAGGGGGTCCTCCATCACCATGCCGACCTGGGTCCCTACAACACTGCACACATACTGACATTTCTGCATGCACTACATGCCGCAGTCGACTATGACGGACAGGGGCAGCCCATGTTCGTTGTCATCTGGGATAATGTCAGTTTCCACCGGGCTGCTCCGGTCCGGGACTGGTTTGCCAACCACAACCATTTCACGGTGCTGAACCTGCACCCTTATTCCCCGTTCCTCAACCCGATAGAGGAACTATTCTTCCTGTGAGCAATGGTGGAGTTGTGCAGAGACAATTCACAGGTGGATACGCCACGCCCGGCGATATCCTATACGCCACGCCCGGCAATAATATACTTTTCCATAACTAAAAGTCCTATGAGCGAACAACGCCTGTGATGTGGACAAGGTGATGTGGCCCGACTTCAATCGACGGCATAATCTGACTTGTAATTTTTGTGCTACCTGTATACAATGTATCACTGAGGCTTGGATGCGGGAATAAAAACTGTTAAAAACTACAAATGACAGAAGTGTCTTGAGAACAGTTGACCAGTGTGTTGTGTCTGCTTTGACTGTTAATCACCGGGTGGATTAACAGGGGCAGCAGGGTGATGGCGGTAGAAGTCACGGACAAGGGAGGTGTCCAGGATTTGGGCATGGGGGATCCAGCTGCGTTCTTCAGGACCATACCCCTCCCAGTTGACCAGGAACTGGAGTCCCCGCCCTCTTTGTCGTGCATCCAGCAGACAACAGATGGTGTACGCAGGGGACCCATCAATGATACGGGGAGGAGGAAGTGGAGGTAACAGCGGACTCATCCGAATGGGCTTGAGCTGGGAGGTGTGGAAGACAGGATGGACTCTCATGGCAGAGGGCAGTTTAAGTTTGATACAGGACCGGGTTGATGACCTTGTCGACAAAGTTTGTTTGTATATTATGATGGACATATACATACAAATGCTTTGTTATTTAGTACGGGGTGACAAATCACTTTGGAAATCATGCCAAATAAGACAAAATAATAATTTGAATAGATTTTGGGTAATTTCAAAGAGGTTTTTAAGACAGCAGTCATTGCCGGACAGTCGTACCACATGATATTTTGACAATTTGAATAATTGAAAAATTACAAAAAACGAATGGTTTTTGAAATGTTAAAAATAGGAAATATATAGGAGAGGTACTACATATATGTGATAATTTTCTGTACATTAAAACCTTATTTTAACTGAAAGAACTGCAGTCGGACGGAAAATGTAGGTGTCACGTCATTGACCCATATAATAAGAAAACATATTATGGTGAAGTAAGATAGGCTACTTGAGTTAGAATCAGTTGTTAATCAATTATGTTTGCAATTGAGAACTTCGACATCCTACCGTTACATTTGTGTGTGCGTGTTTAAGATTCTCTGGTCAAACGAGAACGCCGCCTATCAGCATCCAATTGTGAAGTCAGACTCAACGAACAACCCTACCCGTGTTTTCACCAACGAGCTCTTAACATTCTGCGCGTGAAATGGTTATTTGTTTTACTTTTTTTGATCACGAAAAATAACACTAATCGTATCATATTCGGATTAAATCCCTCACATCTGTAATACATGAGTTGCCCTATATTTTCTACATTGACTTATAGCCTACTGTGGTTTATAATACTGGGGAAATAACTCGTTTTTTTCGCGTGTGCTAATTTCCAACCCTGACTCATAACAACATTTATGCATGTAAATTAACTTTTGGAACATGGTATTAAAAGTATCACTTTAATTAAATATTCTCTTGCGCATCCATCCATCCATCCATTTTCATCCGCTTATCCGGGATCGGGTCGCGGGGGCAGCAGCTCCAGCAGGGAACCCCAAACGTCCTTTTCCTGAGCCACATTAACCAGCTCCGATTGGGGGATGCCGAGGTGTTCCCAGGCCAGGTTAGAGATATAATCCTGCCACCTAGTCCTGGGTTTTCCCTGAGGCCTTCTCCCAGCTGGACGTGCCGGGAACACCTCCCTAGGGAGGCGCCCAGGGGGCATCCTTACCAGATGCCCAAACCACCTCAACTGGCTCCTTTCGATGCAAAGGAGCAGCGGCTCTACTCTGAGATCCTCACAGATGACTGAGCTTCTCACCCTATCTCTAAGGGAGACGCCCGCCACCCTCCTGAGGAAACCCATTTTGGCCGCTTGTACCCTGGATCTCGTTCTTTCGGTCATGACCCAGCCTTCATGACCATAGGTAAGGGTAGGAACAAAAACTGCCCGGTAGATTGAGAGCTTTGCCTTCTGGCTCAGCTCTCTTTTAGTCACAACGGTGCGATATAATGAGTGTAATACCGCCCCCGCTGCGCCGATTCTCCGACCAATCTCCCGCTCCATTGTTCCCTCACTCGCGAACAAGACCCCAAGGTATTTGAACTCCTTCACTTGGGGTAAGGACTCATTCCCTACCTGGAGTAGGCACTCCATCGGTTTCCTGCTGAGAACCATGGCCAGTCTCTCACGCAATGCTTCTGAAATATCTTTCTGACACGCGCTCATTCAATTTCAGCCATTGTTGTTACACAGTAGAATAAAAGAGGTGTTTTTTTTGTCCAACTATGTATTAAACATCAGTAACACTATGAGTATATCTATGGTATATTATGTATTTGCAATAAATCACAACCTTTATGTGTGCATAGCATTAAGGCGTTTTCACACATACCTCATTTGGTCCGGACTTTCGAACTTTTCAGTTTGGTCCGAACCAAAATTGCAGGTGTGAAAGGTGCCTCGGACCACGGTCCGGATCAAAAGACCAAATCTTTTTTTCTTCAAAAAGGTGATCTCGGTCCGGACCAAACTGAACCATGGTTTGGTTCTTTTGTAGTATGAAAACAATTTTTGGATGGATTGGACTTTCGGACCAATTACAGGAAGTTAGGCAACTACGAACCATAGAAGAACAACAAACTCAGGAAAAAAACGCTAGAAAAAGCAGAAATAAATCGTGGAAGTACGTGGAGAGAGGAGATTAGATATTTCATTTCAATTTGGTCAGAGGAAATCATTCAAAAACATTTCTTGTGAGTTATGCGCTTGTAGTTTGTGCTGACGTTGATGCTGCTGGTAGTAATAGCTACTATAACGCAATCAGGATTTGCACATTCATTTGTTCATTTTTTTTCATTCATACGGAAAAAGGCAAAACAACACGCCAACGTCAGACACATGCTGTCTACTCACCAATCAAAGGGAAAAGCAACACACATATGTGATGATGACAGGCCGTAGATATGTCATGGAAAGTTCTTTAGTGCGATAGCAAAATCACTGTGTGAAACCAAAAAGAAAGGGATGAAATGCATACAATGTAATTAAACACGAACGTTGGTTCAGATCTTGGTCCGGACTTTTAGGTGTGAAAATGCCCTTAGACTACTTTTGTTGATGAAGTATTAACAGCGAATGAGCACTTGCAGTGTAACAGAGCTGTGTGTCATGTGACCAATACATATATATAGCCTATATTTGTTAAATCACTTGGCGCGTTGACATGCACAACCAGAGCCTGGTGCTTCGTTTTGAAAGGTGGGGAGATATAGGTAATATACCGGCTGCCTGTTTTGAATCTGCAACGCGTTCTTCATTTAAAATGACAAACCTTGGACATTAATGATGACTGTGATATTATCTTGCGCTTTCATCTTTTCATGTACAGAAACGTATAACGCTATCGTATTGGGAAGAATATATTATTTTAGCGGCTATAATTCATCATGCTCCTGATGCATTATAGCTGACAAAATAATGTTACCTTAAAAACAACACACACAGTGATTGACAACACGCACTTTATTTTCAAAGAGGACCGTAATGGTCATTTCAATGGAATGGGTGCGCTCGGCAGATATTGTATAGTTAGTAACATAACGCATAGCAAGCGTTATCTACATTTTGTTTTGTGTTAATGAAATATAGCCCTAATTTGTAGTAGGCCTCCTGTAAGCAACAAAGTTGTTCCAGATTGTCACTGACTGTTTTCATTCTATAATTTGACAACTCGGTAAACAATGCATCAAGGCTAGGCTACTTTTCCTTTTAATTGACAACAGAAAGGGAAAATTTCTGCGCCAAATTTTCTGCAACAATATTTTGGTTGGTGTGGACTTTATGCCAGTGTAGTTTGGTGAAACCAAACATCAACACAGCTTTAGTATGAAACTAACTAGTTTCAACGTATTGTTTAGTGTGGACTTTGCACCCGAGTTAATTTATACGCAAAGCTGGTGCACCCGGCAGCTGTTGTTGATCTGTTCTGTATGCTGTTTAGACATTAAAACAAATCCATGAAAAAAATTGTTTGTATATTTAATGGGTTACAGACACTAGTCAATTACATTTTTTATTTAAAGCCAATTTAATCTTATAATCTTTATAATCTTATAATCTCAGTTAACGGTTAATAGTCGGATAACGAGTTGCAGTTGTCGGTCGGGAAAATTACCTGAAATGAGCATCCCTAGTATGTATAATGTACGGGAAACCATTGTTTTTAAAACCTCTTTAAATATAGGTTTTAAGCCAGCAGGTAAGGGGACAGTACCTATGCTATTAGTTAATGAAGAGGGGCCGGATATCGGCTGTTGTTAGCTAGCTATACTATTAGCTAGCGTGGCTGGACAAAGCTCATAATATTTACAACTGGTATAAGCTATAATATGCCCTTCAGTAGGTACTGTATATATTTTACCCTACATAATCTGTCACCGATACATTTTGAAATAAATTTGAAAATATCACACATCATGCTTGAATAAATCAGCTATCATTCACTTCAATAGACAGCTAATAATGTCACATCTTTAAAACGGACAGTTTGAATGATAATTAAACACAAAAACACCTATCTTGGTAACATTTCTACATGTTTAGCAATGTTTTATAAATGTTCATTATTCATTAGATCATAAATGCTTACATTTGTGGGGTAGTGTTGTTGTTAGCTAAACTAACAATGGGATTTGCCAATGGCAGCTAGTCAGCCCGGTTAGGTGTCCAGTAGGGTGACAAATAACTAGCTGTTAGTGCTAAAAATAGCTGATCATTACGATTGGTAAAGTGAGATTCCCGAGGTCATCCGTTGTGTTTTAGGAAGGATTGTTATAAAGAAATAGATGAGGTGGCCAGTTGAGTGAATGGCATTGCTACAGCTAGCGGGCTAGGAGACAGCAGTCGAGCTGAGCATCAGATGGGCAGCCCTCGGTGTTGCATCGGTGAGCACAACCCTGGGACATCGGCATGTTATTAGCTACTCACGGTGCGCTGTGCTTGCTTTGATGCTTTCCTTGATATTTTTTGTAAAATATTAATGACAAGCAAAGCAAGTGTCTGACTTCATCTTCCCACCGCCATTTCGTTCAATCTTGTTGATGCAGTTTGCCTGCAAACCAGGAGCGGTGTTACATCTGTTTCGTAATCAAATGAATGGAGAAATGAATCACCTAAATATGGAAATAAAAATTAAAAATAAACTATAGCTTGATTTCAAACTTACAAGCGCGTTGCACAATAACTGTACAATTAAAGTCCAATATAAGTGCAATATGGCATTCCTGAACACTCATCAAAATGATAATGATCACTCAAATGGAATTATGCACCTGCCTACTAATATCCAACCACACCATGACATCCAGGCCTTTCAGTTTTGTAGTTTAATTTCACACTAGCAAAAAATTCTACCCAAATGTGTAGATTATGCCCTGTGGATGCTTGAATCAAAATAGTGTACATCATACACTAATGTCGACATGATAAATTATATTTAAAAACGTACAGGAGGTTGTTGACATTCTTTAATAAAATGATTTCATGAGTAATTCATATTGTTTTCTCAACAGATGTCATTAACAAGTTTGATTCACTGAAGATACAGCACAGGAACCTTTCAACAAGACATACAGGTGAGTTGAGTGTAGAAGGTGACTCACAGTTTATATACAGTAAAGAGTTGAAGTCTGACTTTACATACAGTACACTATACATACAGTGACTATAGATTTGGCAAGTAGGTTAGGCCATATACTTTATGCATGTCACAGGGAATTTTGCCACAATTGTTTAGATACAGATAATTCAGAAAATTCTGATACATTCCAGAAAAATTATAATGTCTTCTGATAGGCTAATTGACAATTTGAGTCAACTGCAGGAGCATCTGTGCATGTATTTCAAGGCCTACCTTCAAACTCAGTGCTTCTTTGCTTCCTATCACAAGAAAATCAAAAATCATTTAACCACAAAACTTTGTGTACCTGGTTAATTCTTAGGAGCAATTTTCAAACTCTGAAGGTACCATGTTCATCTGTATAAACAATAGCACGCAAGTATAAACACCATGGGACCACACAGCCATTATACAGCTCAGGAGGGAGACATATTCTGTCTCCTGAAGAGTTATGTACTTTGGTGTGAATATCGCAAATTAGTCCCAGAACTACAGCTAATTACCTTGTGAAGATGCTGGAGGAAACAGGTACAAAAGTATCTATATCCACTGTAAAACGATAAATGAACTAGGCCGCTTATCAAGGAAGAAGCCACTGCTCCAAAACTGCCATATAAAAGCCTGATTATGGTTTGCTACTGCACATGGGGATAAATATCATACTTTTTGGAGAAATGTTCTCTGGTCTGATAAAAAAAATAATTTAACTGTTTTGAGGAAAAAGGGTAGGCTTGTAGAATACCATCCCAAATGTGAAGCAGAGGGGTGGCAGCATCATGTTGTGGGGTTGCTTTGCAGCGTGACTGGTGCACTTCACAAAATAGAATCATCAGGAAGCAAAATTATGTGGCTATATTGAAGCAATATCTCAAAACATCAGTCAGGAAGTTAATCCATTTACTCCTAAAATGTCTGGTAAAAACACCCATAAAAAGCTATGTTATTCTAAGATGAATATCCTTATCTCCTGAAGGTTTTCAGAAAAAATACAAAATTGTCAACTTCTACCAAAACCTAAGCATTTGTAGCACATAGAAACATGACATAAAATTCATTTTAAAGGTAATAATCACAGGTTTTATCATGCTATTTATTCATTATGCCAGTATTGTATTACTATGTATTATGCTAGTTATTCATTATGCCAGTATTGTATTTATATACTGTATATACCCGAATATAAGACGAGGTTTTTGTCCTAAAAATAGGCTGAAAAATTGGGGGTCGTCTTATATTCGCGATATAGACAAAATCACGGGGAAAACGGAGAAAGCAGGGGGAAACAGCAGAGGGCGTCAACACAATAGGCTAATTAATTACAGTGTTATAAATTAAATAAACAATAAATTGCCGCCATGGAGTGATCAAGAGCGCTTCAAAAGTTGGTCAAATAATCCAACACGTTCGAAACAGTTATATCATTCATTTCTGAACTCATTGACAAAGTGCACTTTATTTTGTGACAAATTAATCCAAATATTTAAATGTGCTATATGTAAAACGGACAGCCAGCGTTAAAAAATGGGTACTCCCAGAATCGAAACTAATGTGACGAACAAGATCACCGCAATCATGACAAGCGAACTGTGTTTTACTACGTCTATGGTCATGGAACCGTTTAGAAACATGCATATTTTTTTAGGTTGTCTAGAATCTCTATGATCTCGTTCGTTTGTTTGCTGCTTCCATGGCTGTAGCGCGCTGGGTTTGCGTTTTTACAGGTATGCCTGGCAATCCGTTCGTGCTGTCAAAATGGGCAGTTGATAACAACACACAGGCCAAAACATTAACATAAATTCCGTGTCGGAACGTACTTTTCCAAAAGAAAAAATACTGACATTAGCATTGTTTTCAGAAAATATAGTATTTCAGCTTAACATGTTTCCTTAATATCTGATGAGGCATTGGCGTCATTTTTGGATTTATTACAGTACATGTATTACATTATAGCACATTTAATGAATGGTGTTAAAATGTTGTTGTTTTT
>JACXGM010029760.1:0-13546 GCA_016801145.1 Umbra pygmaea
TGTATTTAACCAGGTTGTTCTCCCCTTGTCTCTTGTCAGTCAATGTTTCCTGTGGCGTCTTCACGTGTCTCGTGCTCCCCGTTTGGAAGTATATGCGTATGCTTGCTTTGCCCCACGAGGCAGTGTTATTTTGATTTAACAATAAAGTTTCATTGGATTATTGGAACCTTCGCGCCTGTCTCTCTTTTAAGACGTGACATCCTGTTTATGTAAAGCACCTTGAATTGCCATTGTGTATGAAATGTGCTATATAAATAAACTTGCCTTGCCTTTATTCATTATAATTTCATATGATAGTATACTGTATCCATTAGCCAAACCTTTTTTATAGCCAAAACATCTTTATTCTTATCCCTAATTTCTTCTGTCTGTCGGTTTTTTGTTTTAAAAAACTGATTAAGAGGCCCACAGAGCGTTGCTCTCCATAGCCAGTCCAAATATGTTTTGATTGATTTGCGATTGAGAGGCTAGTCTTTAAATAAGGTCTACACACACACTGTGCTAATAAATAACTTTCCCGTTTGCGCACATATCTATTTTGAGGGACATATTGGTGTGAAATGTCCGACTGTAGAGCACTGAGTTGGCTTATTATTATCATATGAAGTGGTGGTGTGCTCACCGTGCATACCTTTGCTGGAGTAGCCTATTGTCCCATAACCGCAGTCGGGGTAGGGGCAACTCAGACGGTCAAAGATACTGGAATTTGTTTTTAATTGATGCACTACATTGAGGTGGTTGAGCATGGAAGTTGTGTTGACCCCTTACAAGAAATTAACTTGAAAGATAAATTACATTTCGCTTCCTATTTATCTTAGATTTTAGTAAAATGTGGACAAACTTTAGACCGCTTAGCACATTTAGCCATTGTAGCAAGATACCAAAGTACACAATTAAGCAAATAAAGCGCAAGGAAAAGTAATTCTTCTTCGTATGGTAAAAGAGGAGGGAATCCACCAGAATTCATGAACTTTATTAGACTATCGATGTATGTTTGTACACTAGTGATTTTATTTAAAACTGCACTATGTACATTTTTTGAAAATTACAAAAATAATACAAATACGATATTTTTCAGACTAACCATAGAAATGGATCCAAAGATGGAAAACGTAAATAACACAAAATATAGACAATACTATAACAGCAAAATAGACATTTCACAATATCTAACTAGCAACAAATTCATATTATGAACAAAAGAATTAGCTATGCGTATTTTCAGGCCGACCGGACAAATTACTGGAAAGTTACATACGGTACAGTGCCACTTTAAATTACATAACTTGTCTCTAGAGACATAACATTATAGGATTCACTAGTATCGATAGCAGTATCGATAAGCTTGGACATTATTGATTTTCGGGTTTTGAGAAATTTGGAACCGGGTCCTTCATAGAACCGGGTCCGAGACCCATCCCTATTAAGGAGTCCATATAAAGTCTCTACATCGCAGCCCTCACTGGGCCGGATGTGACATATGCTAAACATTTTTCGAATATGATATGCGAAAGGCATACGAACATGCTGGAAAATCATATAGGTCTAAACTACTCACATTATGGCAACAAATGTGTTTATTTAAAGTTGTGTTAGTAAAGTATTTCTAAACAAAGTTTCCTACAGGTATGACCATAAGACAGAGTCGGCGCTAGAGCAGATCTACTGGAGGGGCATTGGGTCATCAGCGGGGGGGCACTGCCATTTCAGAAATATTTTAATGCAGTGGCGACATAGTCCAACACCAGAGTATGTTGAGCATTTGGAAATCCCGCTCCTCGCTCACTGAGCAATTTTTGCGCTCCACTCCACCACTCCACACCTTTTCAACCGCTCCGCTCAAACCCGCAGATCGCTGACATGAAAAATAACGACACTTCAAATTAACTCCAATAATTTCGTAATGTCATATTACAATATTAACGAAGTCCATCCATTGTGTGACCATGTAGCTATGTCGATCACTGAGAAATTGAAACTAAATCGAGTTGAATTGTTATAACGTTGTAATTTAACATGACAGTGTGAACCTGTACATGAAAAAACAAACAGTTACAGAAAACAGTGCAATCTCATTTTACAAATATAGTCTACTGTAGGCCCTATGTATTTTCTATATACATTGTGAAGATAAAATATTTGGGCATTTAACGAAAATAGGCTTTAGCCTAATGTAATACAAAAATAATTAACAAAATGTTTTAATTGCTTGTTTTATAACTCGGTCTAACCACGCACCTTGTTTCTTTCTGTTCGCATGTGCACGCAGTATTCCCTATCGTGCTTGCCAGAGATAGGCCTATATCTGTTCATATTCCATAAACAGTCTTTAGTCGTGGCCTCTATATGGGCATTCTGGACCGCTCAAACATCGCTCCGTGCTCCGGTAGCCTATAACTGCGTCGGCTCCTCGCTCCGCTCCGACTCAGCACCGCTCACATACTTTGTCCAACACAGCAGAAATGTTGATCAAAAACGAAATGTTTTCCTTTATTATTCTTAATTGTTATTTCATTAGAGAATTGAGTTTTTTATGTTAATTTCTATATCATGCAACCACGTAGCAGATCTAACTTTACTCCACTTATTTGGGAACGCACCGCGGGCAGGAGAGAGACAAATAGAGCTGCAGATTCCAGCTGGCTTGTCATTGTGTATCTGCTATTTAATATAGGAAACATTTAAAATGAAATCTGAAAGCCGAGGCTAGGAGTTTGCAGTTATCGGTTCCTTCTACTGACCATATATTTAAACTCAGATTGGTGAGAGGGCTCATTAACATAGACTACAATCAATGTGATTTGGAACATAGACAAGAATATAAAGACTAGTCTCCTGCTTTGCCTTTGTAGAATGGAATTTGTGAGTGTTCAATAATTACTTTTCCAAGCATTTACATGAAACACATGATATACGAAGATGACGGAAACGCATTCCATTCAGATAGCCAGTTGAGGAGCAATTACTGAATCTCAATACTTATAGAAATATAACTAACTGTCTATGAGGATGGACACACTGTTAGTTCTATTCTTTTCGATTCCAACCAACAACTTGAAATGGATTCTGTGCGCTGCAGCTCAACATTATGTTTAGAAATCAAATGTAGGCTACAGTAACAAGTTTACTCAGTGACCAATGAGCATAGTAACCTGATATGCATGCACAACTAAAATGATGCGTTCACCCCGTTAAGTTATTTTATTTAAGTTACAGTTGGCACATTTAATATTAAAATAATAACTAAAAAGGATATTTTTTTGCCACGCCATGGCTTGTGGTAGGAGAGGCATCAATGACCGCTGGGGGGGCACGGCCCCCGAATGCCCCTCCATAACGCCGACGCTGCCATAAGACAAATTTATGTTGATATTTATAAATTATGGCCACTCCTATTGCAAAGTTTTGATGTTTCAGGTTGAAACAATCTGTGTACAAATGTGTTGGCATGTTAAGGCCCTGACACACAAAGCCGACCTTTGGTCATCTGTACTAGTTGGGCGAACGGTAACCAACCGTTGCTCTAGTCTGTCCGGTGTGTCCCTCATCGTTCAACATGTTGCCGTCGTGGTCATCTGGAAGTTGGCCACAGGGCTGGTGACAGGGACCACTCTGATTAGTGGGAACACTGTGCAGCCAGCAGTGCTCAAAGAAAAAGACAAGAGCAGTAAACGAATACAGACCCAAGAGTGCTCACCCAGGGATGTAAATGAAAGGGACACAAACAGACCTCATTTTTCATCATCTGAGAAACCCAAAATGTTGTTTATTTGTATTGAAATAATGGCCATCTGGAGCGAAGAGACAGAAGACCAGCTGATCCTATTGATCCAGGAGGTCACCACTGTACGTCACAGAGAAGCGTTTTACAAACAGAGTTGCATAAACACAACTCTGGCGTGAGATAGAAAATGCACTCACAATATCTGGTAAGATAGTTTTTTTAGGTATTGAGGTCTGTAACCGAATACCTTCTTATGTTTTATGTTATTCTTGCTGCTACAGATGCTGTTACCACTGTGTATCTAATAAAAGGGACATGTCATATTGTTTACTTTCCTTACGGTCTCCTCTGCAGAAATTGTACTAACGCTAATAGTCTAAATGCAGCACTTCTGTGGAATTGCTACTTTTGCTTTGTCATTTAACATCTGAGTAATATGAAGGACCAAGTCTGCCAAAATAAGAAATAAATATATAAATAAATAAATGCCTTAAACAATAAATAAGCATACGATTAAATGCACCAAAATACAGTAAATAAATAAATGTAGGCACTTATTAAATTATACAATGAGACATTAATGTATATATCTCTTTTAATTAGCTTCTTTATGTATTCACCTTTGTAATAATTACCTTATTGATTTATTGTTCATTATAATCTTCAACTTTATTTATTAATGACTTATTTTTTAAATGTATACATTTATAATTTATATTATAATGTTATTTATAGTACATTATACAACACTGCAACTATAACAATGATAATGTAAAATGACAAATGCCTACAAACTGCACTGTATAATACAGACTGCACTGTAAACAATTTTTCTAAAAAATAAAATAGTCCACACACCGTCAGATATTTGTCTTTCAAAACATGGTAGATTGCTTCACATGTTTCTGGAACAAATTGACATATTGTTCATAACCCGACTCGGAACTGGTAAGAAAGGCTCCTGAAGCTTTTGACTGTTAAACAATAAGAACATAACTCAGTAATAGAATTCATTATGTATGGCAGACCAGCTTCTGGAAGCATTGGAATGGATGTTTCTGTGTTTTAAACACTCTGATTTTACTTCTGTGGCCACTATGTCTTGTTGTTGTCTACTGATATGGACCTGTGTGTCTGCAATAAGGTTTAATTGAATTGATTGATGCATTAACCATCACATCCTTGGTACAGTAGAATCACGGTTCTGTACAAATTTACCCCCACTTGCGCATTCAGAAATGGCTGTGATAAAAACAAATGGGACTACAGCTAATGTGGCAGCATCAAACTTGGGGGTTGGAAGTATGCCTCCTGTCAGACTTCAATTTACATGTATTGGACCAATTGTTTTTGTAAAAAGGGAAAAAACTAGACCCTCCAACATTGTACGTTGTTAGCTATGAAACTGACAGTTTTACGTACAAGGATTTTTTGTTGTAGAATTTCTTTAAAAAACAAGCATTAAAATAACATGTTGATGGTATTATACAAACATTACCATGAACAGCATCTTAATATCAATGCCTAACCTATAATGAGGGACATTTAAAGGTGAATCCCTCACTTGGTGCAGCTATATTTTAAATGCATAAAAAATAAAATAGCGTGATAGCAAAAAGGAATATTTACAACCTTCGATAATAATAACAATAATAATAATATGTTCAGCCTATATAGCGCTTTTCAAGAACCCAAAGCGCTTTACACAGTTAGGGGGAAAGCCCAGCTCATCCACCACCAATGTGTAGCACCCACCTGGGTGATGCACAGCAGCCATTTTGCACCAGAACGCTCACCACACATCAGCTAGAGAGGTGAGTAGTTATATATGCCAATTAGGAAGGAGGGGGATTATTAGGTGGCCATTAATGAGGTGAGGCCTGGTTGGGAATTTGGCCATGACACCGGGGTTGACATCCCTGCTCTTACAATAAGTGCCATAGGATTTTTATGACCACAGAGAGTCAGGACACCCTTTTTTACGTCCCATCCGAATGACGGTACTCTAAGCAGGGCAAATGTCCCCGTCACTGCACTGGGGCATTGGGATTGATCTTTAGACCAGAGGGAAGAGGGCCCGCTACTGGCCCTCCAACACCACTTCCAGCAGCACTGGTCTCCCATCCAGGGACTAACCAGGCCTTACCCTGCTTAGCTTTAGAAGCAGACCAGCAGGGCAATACAGGGCTCTATGCTTCTGGCAGAATATCTGTACTGGACTTTCATTTATATTGTATTTACATGTTATAATGTATAAATATTTGTCATTTGGGCAATCTCCTTAAAATAAAAGGTTTTCCATTAACTGTACGGAAAAACGTGAGTGTAAGCAAACCCGGTGAGTAAGTCATCACTAAAAAAACATAGTGTATGGATCAAAATAAAGTGCAGTAATATAGCTATCGTTAGCTTGCTTACCTGTAGCCAAGAACCGCAGTGTTATCATCAAACCTTCCCAACGGAGATGCAGTCCCTGTAGTTTGTTTTTTTCCATCTTATAATTGGACTGAGAAGTTGCTTCAGTGTGTGGGAAAGACCCGAACAAAGTTTCATTCAACTCGAGATCACGACACAGGTTTGGAAAAGCCCCTTGTGTCTGCCGCTGTAGAATCCATGATTCGACCATTGTATCTGTCGCATCTAATTCTTCTTTTTCTCTTTGACCAACAAAAGACTGAGAGCTCCCCACAAAAGTACCGTTTGCAAGTCTTTGCCAGACATTGTTCTCGATGAGTGTGATCAAAATTATGGCCAGTGAGAATATTGTCCTTCTGGCATCACAACAATGATTTATATATGTGCATTGCTGCCAAGCTTCCGGTGTCCCCTTTTGTGATCGAAGAGTACAGATTACCTCCACCTGCTGGTACAGAGAGATATTTCCTGTCAAGCATGCGCACAACTTAGGTGGTGCTTGGCCGTCGGGCTAGGTCAGAGAGGTGTGTTGGGAGCAATTTTTTGACAGTCTGCCTAGTCACACAGACGGTTTGGCCGTTATTCCAATGGTACATACAAAAGATAAAATGATGTATAAAGTGAAGCCACTGAACTGTTTTTAGATCCTCTGATTGCTGATCAGGAGGTAGGATTTGAAGGGTCATGTTAACCATACATTTTTAAACCAAGAATACAAACGTTTTTTCAAAGACATTCAAGTCTTGTGATTCATCAGGTTTACCAGCAATAATGCATATGAAGAATAACAAAGATAATGTATGGACCCAAATTCCTGGTTTCATGCCTCAGGATGTCACAGTTTTAATTATCAGAGCTCCAGGCTGTTTCAAAAACAGTATAAAAATAGGGGAAAATACTTTGTCATACATCTTTACCCCGGTGAATTCAACAGTGGAGATTTTCACAATTGAACAAAAAATGGTTAAAGAAGATATAAATGAGTGGTAGATTTTTAGCCCACAGCTAGAAACAAGAATGGATCTGTTTATGCAAAGCTCTTTTTCATGTGAAAGCTGAAATTTTGAAAGGCCGACCAGGATTTGTAGTGGAGAAGCATGTTGACGAACACATTCTAAATGCAATTCATGTTGAAGCCGACGCGTTTTACAGGGATTCACTTTACACTAGCTTGGGTTGTGTTGAATTTTATATCTAAAATCCACAATCTATTCAAACATTGTAAGCATCTACGCAGATGGTATCTGTTGAATAAGAAACTCATTGATGTTAGTCCAAAAAATAATGTAAATACTTTGTCTCTAAGTTAGGGATGCTCATATTGACCGTTTAACCGTTAATCAAAAGTAAAACATTTGACCGATTAATACTATCAGTCAAACGGTTAAGAAGTTTTTATATTTTTACGTATATATAGCCTATATTAGTTAAATCACGTGGCGCGTTGACACGCGCAACCAGAGCCTGGCACTTCGTTTTGAAAGGTAGGGAGATATAGGTAATGAGGAGCGAAATATACCGGCTGCCTGTTTTGCGTCTGCAATGCGTTCTTTATTTAAAATGACAACCCTTGGACATTTATGATGACTGTGATATTAACTTGCGCTTTAATTTTTTCATGTACAGAAACGTATAACGCTATCGTATTGGGAAGCATATATTATTTTATCGGCTATATTTCATCATGCTCCTGATGAAACAACACACACAGTGATTGACAACACGCACTTTATTTTCGAAGAGGAGATAATGATAATTTCAATGAAATTGGTGCGCTCGGCAGATATTGTATAGTTAGTAACATAACGCATAGCAAGCGTTATCAACATTTTGTTTTGTGTTAATGAAATATAGCACTTATTTGCAGTAGGCCTCCTGTAAGCCACAACCTTGTTCCAGATTGTCACCGACTGTTTTCATTCTATAATTTGACAACTCAGTAAACACTGCATCAAGGCTACTTTCCTTTGATTCAAAACATAAAGTGAAAACATCTACGACAAATTTTCTGCGACAATATTTTTATTTGGTGTGGACTTTACGCCGGTGTAGTTTGGTGAAACCAAACATCGACACAGCTTTAGTATGAAACTAACTAGTTTCATCGTATTGTTTAGTGTGGACTTTGCACCCGAGTGAACTTATACGCAAAGCTGGTGCACCCGGCAGCTGTTGTTGATCTGTTCTGTATGCGTTTAGACATTAAAACAAATCTATTAAAAAATGTTTGTATATTTAACGGGTTACAGACACTCGTCAATTTAATTTCTTATTTAAAGCCAATTGAATCTTATAATCTTATCAATTAACGGTTAACAATCGGTTAACGAGTTCCGGTTGTCAGTCAGGAAAATTACCCGAAATGAGCATCCCTACTCTAAGTACCTTCCAACTTTACAGAGTTTTTGTTTGCTAACCCTCTGAAACTATGAAATGTTTACTTGGTTTAAGGTGTTTGAATTGTCATCTTAAAGTTGTTAACTACAATCAGTGTTTTTTATGTTGCATGTCTTTTTTTGCTTAGATTAGATTACTTTAGATGTTATCATAGGTGTAGATTACGGTGGGGACACGTCCCCACCAGATTTCGTCATGAGTCATTTTGTCCAAAACACTTTTTTGGAGAAAAAGACCCGGTGCGCGGTGGCAATCAGGAGAGTCAGTACTTTTCCCGGTAGGCCGTTAGTGGTTTGTAGCCACGAGGTCCGGTCTAATAGTAGTTATATACTGGAAGTTTTTAGCAACATAATTTAAACATAAACAAAAACCGCTGGTCTAAACTGTGCAGCCTTTGCTCAGCCCGAATGGTGGGCCGCAACAACCTCTGTCATTGAGTTGCTACCGCTAGCACTCTGCCCACCCTGGTCTACGAAACAATACCCAACACTTCTGGAAAAACACTTCCAAGAACGTCTTTGTCCCCAACATCAGACTGAAGCCTTATCTTATGATATTTTTAGGCTAATTTTAAAAAGCAGAGAGAACACTCTTGATTTTTCTAGTAACATTAAGTTCATGAAATTGCTTTCACAGATGATGTAGCCCTGCAAGGGTCTGCATATTTGCGTTTAAACACTTGTAAGCTTAGACTCGTATTAGGTGTATTGAAACATTGTTTTTGATAATGTTGTATTCCTGGGTATAAACTGATCAACAAAAAACAATTTTTTCACTTAAAGCCTACAGTCTGGTGTTAATCTGAAACCTTGTATATGTTTTATCATTCACACTATAACAGTTTAGAAAACAGACCACCTTAAAATTCTACGGCTGTTGTGACGTGGCCATCGAACACTTGGTGATCTGTACCGTTAACGATAGCATTTTAAAAGTTCCCTAAATGTAGTCATCAAAAAACTACTTTTCGACTTAGAGTCTGTTGTTAATGTGAAACTGAAAATGTTTTTCTATCGAGACAACTTGTATTTTCCAGTGTTAAGATAACTTTGCAAACATCAATCCATACAACCATTTAAAAGTCTATAGTGCCAATGATCTATAAGGCAATGTGAAATAACCACCTAAAGAAAACATTTATTTTACTGAGTTAAAACATAATTTTGAAACCTTACATTTGCAACATAAAATAGCCGGCTTAAGAAAACAGACCATATCAATGTTCTTGCAGAGCAAAAATGTCATTTGAAACCATACATTTGTTAATTTGTTGTCATATAATGATAATGAACCACCCTTTTACATAAGGTACATCCTTGCCATGGCAACGTTTTTCAGCTCTCGAAAGACTGGCTACAGTGCAGCAGATAAAAACAGACTATGGTCATTTTAGGGCTTGAAAGCACATAAATGTATATAACCATTTTTACATAGCTGTTGAAACAACTAAAGTGTTAAAACAGAGCATAATTCAATACTCACCTTTTTGCACATAAAAATTACCTTTGGAAATTTACAGAGCTCTGCTACTTTTTTTCATTTTAGGTCTGAACCATAAATTTTACAATGCTACTGTCTAAACGTAAGCCGTGTTGTAATGTGTGAAAAGTGGGTTGGGGCACAGAGCTGGTACACCCTGGTGAATCACCATGTTTAGATGTCTTGGGAAATTAAACACAAACTTGTGAAATGACAGAAACATCAAAAACGGGTAAGGAAGCTATTTATTTCTATATTCAACCTGTGCCAGTAAACAAAATGTTCAATATTTTCCGTTGTGAACACTGTAAGAAACCCAATGACTTGACTGTTCGTAGGATTCCTGATGCTGGGGGTCATATCTACAGTCAAATGCAAAAGTTTAGGCACCCCTGACAATTTCCAAGATTTTAATTTATTAATATTTGCGTGTTTGGATCAGCAATTTTATTTTTATCTATCAAATAACTGAAGGACACAGTACTATTTCGTTAGTGAAATTAGGTTCATTGGATTGACAGAAAATGTGCAATATTCATCAAAACGAAATTAGACAGGTGCATACATTTGGGCACCTTTGTCATTTTGATGATTTGAATACCAAAAAACTACATAGCACTAATAATTTGGATGACACGATTGGTTTGGTGAGCTCAATAAACCTTTAACTTCATACACATGTGCATCCAATCAGGAGAAAATGGATTTAAGGTGGCCAATTGCAAGTTGTTGTTCTCTTTGACTCTCTTCTGAAGAGTGGCAACATTGGGGCCTCAAAACGTCTCTTAAATGACCTGAAAACAAATATTGTTCAACATTTTGATTTAGGGGAAGGCTACAAAAAGCTATTGCAGAGATTTAAGCTGTCACTGTCCAATGTGAGGAACATAGTGAGGTAATGGAAGACCACAGGCACAGTTCTTGTTAAGGCCAGAAGTGGCAGGGCAAGTAAATTATTGGAGAGGCAAAGGCGAAGGATGGTAAGATCGGTCAAAACCAGCCCACAGACAACCTCCAAAGACCTACAACATCATCTTGCTGCAGATGGTGCCACTGTGCATTGTTCAACAATTCAGCACACTTTGTACAAGGAGTAGCTGTTCAGGAGAGTGATGCGGAAGAAACGTTTTCTGCACACACGCCATAGAGTTGCTTGAGATATACAAATGCACATTTGGACAAGCCAGCTTCATTTTGAAGTTATTTGGTCATAACAAGGGGGGTTATGCTTGGCGGCAAAATAACACATCATTCCATGACAAGCACTTGCTACCCACAGTAAAGTTTGGTGGAAGTTCCATCATGCTGTGGGGCTGCGTGGCCAGTGCCAGTACTGGGAATCTTGTTAAAGTTGAGGGTGGCATGGATTCCAATCAATAGCCACAGATACTTGAGAATAATGTAGAGGAATCAGTCACAAAGTTACGCCGGAGCTGGATATTTCAAGAAGACAACGACCCAAAACCCTGCTCAAAATCTACTCTGGCATTTATGCAGAGGAACAAGTACAATGTTCTGGAATGGCCATCCCAGTCCCCAGACTTGAATATCACTGAAAATCTGTGGGGTGATTTGAAGCGGGCTGTCTATGCTCGGAAACCATCCAACCTAACTGAACTAGAGATGTTTTGAAAGGAGGAATGGTCCAAAATATCTTCATCCAGAGTCCAGACACTCATTACAGCTATAGAGGCCTATCTAGAGGCTGTTATTTCTGCTAAAGGAGACTCAACTAAATATTAATGTGATATTTCTGTTGGGGTGCCCAAATTTATGCACCTGTCTAATTTCAATTTGATGCATATTGCACATTTTCTGTTGATCCAATAAAACTAATTTCACTACTGAGAAATTACTGTGTCCTTCAGTTATTTGAAAGATCAAAATGAAATTGCTGATCCAAACACCCAATTATTTATAAAAGATAATCATGGAAATTGTCAGGGGTGCCTAACAACAAAAACCTGAATCACATTGTAAAACCCTACAAACTTGATGTTTTTGAATTAGCATCAAAAAGGGAAAGAACATATTTAATTTCAGTATTGATAGCAGTTTGAATGTGTTATGATGTAAATATGATACATTACCATAGTTTGTGATCCAGTCTGACACTTGTGTATATCATTTCCTTTGGATTGATTGGGGGCTAACAGACACAGAAAGTGACACCCATTCAGATCTTGTGTGTAGAGAAACTGTTCTATGAATTGAATGCACTATTGTTAAAACAAATTATATGAATTTTGTTTTAAGCTTGGATAGAGGCATACATAGTCCTAACAACATGTGTCACATGCTGTTCAGCTAGACTTTAATGCTATACCCTAACATATCTGTGTAAATGACTATGAACGGTTGACTTAGTAACAATGTATTATTATGTGTTAATAACCCCTAGGTTCATTTTGCGCCTGAGTTGTCCTTTAAAATCTATGATTATTCCATAGCTAGAACTTTCACAACTCTCACACACACAGGAACAGGCATGGGTTTATAATCTTCTAAAGACCGTTGGAAAGACCCGGTGATGCCCAAGAATCACATATTGATCTAAACTGAACAGAATTTGTGTCTGGGTTAGCATGCTGGCCCTATTGATAAGGTTCTCACAAATGGTGACCCTGAACTCCCGTGTGCTTGAGACAACAGCTCTCCAAAACTCATAGATGCACCTTAGGTTGCAGGACAAATGCATGACCCTTTGACAAATACAAAGAGTGTGTGGAACTGTAATACAGACAAAGGCCTGTTTAGAGAAACACTGGAGCAAGATCTGTCACACAAACACCTATGCTAAAACACAAACACGCACACACAGAGAATGCTTTAGATCTATTTGAACCTAAATGATATGAATACAACACCATTTTTTATAAACATCTGAGACACTCTTTATCTTCTAACATTCCAAATATACTTTAGCTTATCCTTTTGAAATACTATTTTTGAAAGAGCTGAACAGTTGATGATCTTACCTTTTCTATTCAACATAGAATCATTTCTGTTAAAGGATTTTCCAGACAACAATTATTAGGGGTCGTAAAAAAACAGGATTGGGTCATTTAAAACACTTTGTTTAGAAACACTTTTTCTTGTGGCTGTGAGATGACATTTTGTTTCTATCACTGATTTCTAACACCACTGGTAGAAAGCATAAATGGAGAGCATATTGGGTCAAAGTCAAAGTTGTTTATTTATCATATGCATTGAATAACATACATCATCCTATGCAGAGAAATTCTTTTGACATGGCTTGGCGAATTCTATGCAGTGGGCTTAAAAACAAGAATTACAACAATATAAGAATTTTAAAATAATAATGACAATAGTAATAATAATAATAACTAGAATAGGTACAATTTCTGGGGAAATTGTGTGAAGTGTTCTTGCCGCCACTAGTACCAAGATTAGTATAATGCTAGCATGATAAACCTATTGCTCGAATAATGCTAGCATGGTTTCATAAAGAAATTAGCATGATTAGTATAATGCTGAAATGTTTTTAGCAAGATATTACTATGATTAACA
>JACXGM010029761.1:0-13546 GCA_016801145.1 Umbra pygmaea
AAGTAGATGTTTCTTCAGCAATGTAACCAAGCACACAATATAACAAGCTACAAGTAGATGTTTCTTCAGCAATGTAACCAAGCACACAATATAACAAGCTACAAGTAGATGTTTCTTCAGCAATGTAACCAAGCACACAATATAACAAGCTACAAGTAGATGTTTCTTCAGCAATGTAACCAAGCACACAATATAACAATACAGTAAAAATAATAGAAAAGTATATTATGGCATAGGAAAATAGTTGACGGATCTATCAACGGATTTATCAATGGATTCTCATTCAATTAAGTTTGCACTTGAGAAGATGAACTGCTTCTCTGGTAAATAAAAACGTATTATACGTTGTACAATACAAATGTCATAATTTCCCACCCTGGTTGGTTGTTATCGAGGACATTGATTTTGATTACATTTTCTTTTAATTTCTTTTACCTTTGATGCTCTCACTTGGTAGTTGTTAATGTTAAAATATACTAAGAACCTTAACTTGTAAAGTTGTCATAGGCTGCTATTATGGAGGAACAAATAGGTTACATGTTCACCTGACCTATGTTTTTGTGCCACCGCTGTGATGTTATACGTAGCCTAACTTTCCTGGAAGCAGTGTTGGGGGTAACGAGTTACAAAGTAACGAATTACAGTAACGATATTGACTTTGTACTGGACAAGTGTTATTCCGATATGGAATCGAAGCTAAAAAATAAATGTCAAGTCCCCGGATCATGCGTCTACTACCGCGGACATTTGTCATAATTGCAACACACATTATTAACCAATTTGTGCCGGTTACTGCATTGCGCAACTCAGAACGTCCTGCCGGCTGCTGCGCGACGCAGCATTTTGTATTTGTCAACCTTTTCATGATGCGTGCATCATAGAATGCACTGTTATTTATTCAAATACACATGAGATGTTTCTTGTAGAGTTTTTTAAAGGCGACGTAACCACCCAAATGTACCGTGGTTCGGTGAAAATCACATCAATCAATCAGACATACACGTGCATTTGTTTTTAACTCTGGCTACGACAGAGGAGGATATTGACAGCGAGGGCATTGAGTTGGAAGATGATAAGGAGTTTGGAGGGATGTGGTAGAGGATTATCTGCCGCGCAAGGCAAAGCAGTTCACCCGCAATCTGTATTTTTACCAATGAGCTATGGGACATGTTGGTGACGGAAACTAATCAGTACACCGAACATAATGAATAAACAGCATAATAAATAGTAATATAATTATGGTGATGATTGTTGATTATTGATCATAATAAATGCAATAATGTTAATATATAAATACAATACTGGCATAATGAATAACTAGCATAATACATAGTAATACAATACTGGCATAATGAATAAATAGCATAATAAAACCTGTGATTCTTACCTTTAAAATGAATTTCATGTCATGTTTCTATGTGCCTCAGACGCTTAGGTTTTGGTAGAAATTGACAATTTAGTTTTTTTCTGAAAACCTTCAGGAGATAAGGATATTCATCCTAGAATTACATAGCTTTTTATTGGTGTTTTTAGGAGGCGTTTTAGGAGTGAATGGGTTAATAGGTTCAAGAGTTTGTGACTTTGTACACTATGTTAGCACATCTGGAAGCCTCTGGGATGACGTGCATTTTCAGTTTTCCTGTAATTCTGATTTAATTCTATTGGATGAAGTGAGCTTTATTTTTATATTTTTCATTGACCACTTTTTTTGCCATGAATCTAATAAAAAGCTGGTTTTGTTCTCAGGAGATAAGTTTTGTTCTCATGTTTCCCAAGGCCTATGTTTTGAAACTTTACGTTGACCCCATTTTAAAATGGACCCACCATAGCCTCCTTTATCCTGTTGTTTGTGGATTTTACAGTGAGAGATATTTCTTTGTGCAGACAGAGATATTGTTCTTTCATATGGATTTACATGCCATTTTGTATACATTATACAATAAACACAATGCTGACAGGTTAATTGATGATAGGGCTATGCTGTTCGTCTGTGTATCTACATGGTAAATCAAGAAACAGGAAAGTAAAGTAATAAGTAGTAAAGTTACTTTTCAAATGCAGTAACTAGTAAAGTAATTTCATTACAATTTTCAGAAGTAACTAGTAACTAGTAACTAATTACTTTTTTTGAGTAACTACCCCAACACTGCCTGGAAGCATGTACAATAATGGTTAAATTAGATTTCGACCCATCACTACAACAACTCACGTGTTCACTGCAGTTAGGACATCGTATCGGATCATTACATAGAATCCATATCCCAATAACCAATCCCATATTTTTGGTGAGTGTCAGACAGATGTCCAATCCCAGTATCCTGCATTCCGAGCCTCTGCATCCCACCTTCAGAAGGTTCCATTGTAGAACATGTTTTACATTCTAAAACATGGATCACATTCTAAAATGTGTATCCCACTCTATTACCTGTATTGGATTCTAAAATGTGTATCCCACTCTATCACCTGTATTGGATTCTAGAATGTGTATCTCATTCTGCAACGTGTATCCTTTTCTACAACTTCACTCTGTAGATTAATGCAGTCAACAAAGACACTTTGGAAAGATTTTACTAATGTTGTTTAAAAAAACTGTGTTTTGATGTTTGTTGTTGTTGTCGTCGTCCAGGTAACAGTCAGGGGACAGTGTTTTAAATGTGTTGTTGTTGTCCAGGTAACAGTCAGGGGACAGTGTTTTAATGTGTTGTTGTTGTTGTTGTCCAGGTAACAGTCAGGGGATGGTGTTTTAATGTGTTGTTGTCGTCGTCGTCATCAAGGTAACAGTCAGGGGACAGTGTTTTAATGTGTTTTTGTTGTTGTTGTCGTCCAGGTAAGAGTCAGGGGACAGTGTTTTAATGTGTTATTGTTGTTGTTGTCCAGGTAACAGTCAGGGGACAGTGTTTTAATTTGTTGTTGTGTTCCAGGTAACAGTCAGGGGACAGTGTTTTAATGTGTTGTTGTTGTTGTCCAGGTAACAGTCGGCGGACTCTGTTTTAATGTGTTGTTGTCGTCGTCCAGATAACAGTCAGGGGACAGTGATTTAATGTGTTATTGTTGTTGTTGTTTAGGTAACAGTCAGGGGACAGTGTTTTAAGGTGTTGTTGTTGTCCAGGTAACAGTCAGGGGACAGTGTTTTAATGTGTTGTTGTTATCCAGGTAACAGTCAGGGGATTGTGTTTTAATGTGTTGTTGTTGTCCAGGTAACAGTCAGGGGGTGGTGTTTTATTGTGTTGTTGTTGTCCAGGTAACAATCAGGGGACAGTGTTTTAATGTGTTGTTGTTGTCCAGGTAACAGTCAGGGGACAGTGTTTTAATGTGTTGTTGTTTTTGTCATCCAGGTAACAGTCAGGGGACGGTGTCTATATCAGAGGGAGAACAGCTGAGCGTGATGGAGAACGATAAAGGGGACGGCTGGATGAGGGTCCAACGAGCCAATGGAGAAGAAGGATACATCCCGTCATCCTATGTGAAATAGCCATCCACACATGAACACACATGTACACACTGACACAGTCTCCCTATCTTTCTAGAGACTGACAATATTCTATATATCCTTTTACAGCAAAGCATTGACCAGTATCTCATTGGTCACACACATCACACATTTCAATATTATCCTGGTAGTAGTAGGTAGTATAACTCCTTTCATTTACAAAAAACATCCCACATTTCAATTCCCAACATTCTTAATCTTTAATGAGGCTTGTAAAAAACCCTTAACTTACATTAGTGTGCAGAAGTCTTACACACTTTAGGTGTTTTTAACCCAAATCACACCACTTCTCAGATAAAATTGTGATGACCTTTTAGGTATATAGGACAGTGCATGTTGAAACGAAGATAACAAACAGGAGCTGATGTTCATGATGAGGTGATGAATTCCAAACTGATTAACTGCAACAGAAAAGTGTAGAAGGAATTAAACTGGGTGCAGGACAACCAAACTAAAAGGTGAGGGTTACTCCATTTATTGTATTAGTTTTATAAATAGGAACTTTTGATTTAAAACTACTACTAAACTACACATCAGCTCTTCCACTGTCCCGCTGACTAACCCCTATTTGTTTTTCTATTTCTGTCTCTCAATGTTTACTGTACATCTCCCTCTCTTATTCTTACTGATAAACAAATAATTTCTTACAAAGACAATGTGATTGATTTTATATTAGACGATATAGGTCATATTTATATTAGATTTAGGAGATTGTAGTAAGCTGAATGGTGAAACCACTATTTTATGGATCGTGTTCTGATAGAGGTAACAGGTCAATGAAACTCAACCAAAGGCAACCATGGGGGCATCTTATCGTTTTCTTCCAGAAAGGTTAGACTACATTATGTCTATTGTTTCACTTTCCAAACTTGTATTGAAAAGTGTGTAAGTATGTCAACACCAATGTATGTTAACGTCATAGTCACTAAACTACTGTATTAGTTATGCTAGCTATGCTATGGTAGGTAGCCTTTACCAGTCACTTCAATGGTAGGTAGCCTTTACCAGTCACTTCTATGGTAGGTAGCCTTTACCAGTCACTTCTATGGTAGGTAGCCTTTACCAGTCTTTTCTATGGTAGGTAGCCTTTACCAGTCACTTCTATGGTAGGTAGCCTTTACCAGTCACTTATTAAAGAAGAAGCAGGAGAGCATAGAAATATAACGCGGCATGAAAGGCCAAATATTTCTAAATTGAGGAACCACATTGTTGGCATGTTACAATTAGTAAATGGGGGTTTAGTTTAAATTGTAGTAATTTATCTGACTTTATAAAACGGGTTCGGCGATATCTGCAATTTGCTAAAATTGCATTCCAAGCCTATGACAATTCCCTGATATCCCCAGGTAGAATTTTGCCTAATCACTCAAGTGCTGTAGTATGTAGTCAAAAAGTTTCACTATGCCTACCTGAGGAGCTGACCAAAATAAACAAAATGGCGGACAATTCCTCTCACTTCAAATCTTAACACAAACTTCCAAAAACGAATTTTAACATTCACTTACCACAAAAATATTTTCGCCAATGTAGACATGCTATTTTTTTTAATAAATTGTTTTTTCATGACAAAGCGGTAGCTACAGTAGCTAGTGCCTGTCCTATGTCAATACACTGGTGGCTGGCTCGTTAGCCTAAGTGTCTTACCTACCACTCATATTACACACCCTGGGTTTTCCACAGCCCTCTACTTCCACTCCTTGGACAGAGTGAAGAACTGACTCCCTAACACAAACACTACTAGTAGTCACTACCGATACTAGCCTGATTCGGGGACTGGAACCAGACAAAGGCTTATCCATAAAAGTGCTGCGCGTAGCCAACAAGATTGGGGTGTTTATCCATCTTTCCATAGATCCCTTTTTTCACATTTTAAAATATCAATAAATAGCCTACAGTTTTTACAGCTTTATTATAAGCGGGTCTCTGGTAAGATGAAATACTTCTCTATGCCAAAAAGTCTGAATCAGACTTACAAGTTGCCTGCTATTATTGTTCTGCCTTTTGTTTTATTTATATTTCCTGTAAATTGTTGAGGCATATAGCCTACAATATTTTGCCTATGCATAGATATACTGACTGCATTTAAGCCTGTGTCTGATGTTGACAGGGTTGAGACTGCATCAACTTAAAACTTAGAAATCATAAACAATATAACTTAAAACAGACTAAACGTGATAATTTATTCAAATTGTAAAAAAAAGTACACATATTTTCAGACTTTTTATAAATGATGTAAATAATTATCTTAATAGGACCTACTTTATGTGGCGTAGTAGCATGGCAACAGTAGGAGGAATGGTGGGGAATACGCTAATGTTAGCAATAACTGCACTACTCGGGACATTTTGTTTTGCTAAAAATGCTTTTAAAAAAAAAAAATTTAGAATTAAAATGTTTGAAACCATTTTATAAGCGGCCTTTGGCCTTGTGGCTTTCTACACTGCTGAGGTGTACGGTTATTGCCTGGCAACGCACTGGCTGGAGTGTGTTAATGCTTACTTAATCTCTAGAGTAATTTAGGATCATTACTGATTTAATATTTTTATGATTTTCATTACATGTTGGAGGACAGGGAATGAATGAGCAAATGGAAACCCGATGCTGCTATGCTGCGAGGTTTTGACCCAATGTGGTTAGATGGGTTTGGTCTTACTGTCAGCTAATAATGCTGTGTTCTACTGACCTTTATGTCATCCATGATGATTGTTCTCCAGGACAGTGTTCCCCATCCTTTTACTTGGCCTAGACTGTCTCTGAAGTACCCCGTTATGTTCATTTGACCAGTAAGCCTATGTGGGGTTATGAGTTTTTTCCAGAATACACTGTGGATAGATCAAGTACCACAGGGGTCCAAGTACTGTACCAGGTGTGTTCTATTATAGAATACCATTTTTGTATTCTATTATATCATGGCATGATTGTGTTCTGTTATAGAGTGACATGCTGTGTTCTTTTATACTATAGATGTGGTATAGAGGCAGAGTTGAAATACAAAGTAAAGGTACTTGGCTGCGTACATCTGTTTTGGGAATTCCCTAATGATACCCATAATGACCAGGTAATGGCAGTTTATAATTAACCGGTGTCCATCATTTATAATTGATTGCTCCTTCTGTAGTTTTTACAACTCTATAAAGAGGTCACTGAAACACAACGGAGAGCTAAATGCCATGCCCCATGTGAGGGAAAACCAACAGATGCCATCATTGGCACAGACAAAAACTCTGATCTAAAAAAGTGAATATTTGTCGAATACTTAAAACTAAACAAGTCCACAATGGAGTTACATAAATCAGATTTTTGCATATTTGGATCTTTTCATTGCTTTCTATTTTGACAAATTGTCCTTTTAAGAATGAGAAAAGTGAATGCATATGGTTAAATTCCCATTTGAATCGGCTGGTAGCATAGTTACTGTAGCATATAAAAATCATGGGTGTAGACAAAAATTGGTTTTAGCTATAATGCAGGTGGTTGTTAATGATGACATGAACATATATTGGTGATGACATCCATACAATTATCATATTTCTACCCAACAAAGTGTTGAAAGTAAAGACCTAAATATAGGCTACTTTTCTGGGAATCAATGTGGAGATTAATAAGTTTTCCCCCACAGCATATTTTCTTCATGCTTTGCCATGACATTTACATAGATTGGGTGGAGTTCTATTATCCTCTTTACCGCACCATTGGCCTGGTTGTGTTCTATTCCAGAATGACCAGGTTGTGTCCTATTCCAGAATGAGCAGGCTGTGTTCATTTTTTTAAATGGCTTATTTGGGGTCTGTTCTGTAATGGCCTTCTTTTGTTTTATTCTAGACATTAATGTTTTCTTGTGTCAGGCAAAGGACTATAGGTTAACATTTAGGCATGCTGTGTTTCCATTGTATTGTATATCATCACCTTTAACAGGGTGTTTTCTTATCAAGTCCCTAATGGCATTCTATGTCCTACATAGTGCACTACTTAATAGTAATGCCCTATGTGGCTATAGGGGGCACATGTCCTACATTCTGCACACCATTAGTAACCATAGCCGTAATGGATTAGTGGCCATTTGGGGTGCTGCCAGTGGTTCTACGACCTCGTTCACTCTGTTGTTTTGTAATGCTTAATATCTGCAGTCCTGTTCTAGTCCAGACTATATTCTGTTTTAAAATGTGTTCCTTTTTTCTTACCATAGTGCTTCTGTTTCATTGCACTCTTTTTTTAACTGTCTGTGTGGTAATGTTCTGACTAATCAGATGGCTCTCTGATCATGTACTGACCAATGAGATTGCTCCACTGCCTCACTGCAGTTTGAACATTAGGGCGTTCAAGTCCTACTGCTGGATGGTGACTGCTGTGACAGAATGCTGTCCCTTTAAACCCTCCAATCACAGGCCACTATTCAATCATCAACCTGGTCAACCCTCCAATCACAGGCAATTATTCAAACAAATAAACCCTGTCTGAATGTGCACTGTTTTTACTTAAGTGATTCACACCTTGTGGACAGTCTAAACATTAGAGGTTTCCCAGACAAGGAAATTAACCTTAAAACTTTGTGGTCAACAGCCTACCATCGACAATCTTTGTCCTATTTATTGTACTTTTGTTACCATTTAAGCTGTTTAGTAGACATTTTAATACAATTACATCTTGGCCCCTGTGAGAATTGTGCCCATATCCCAGGTGTTTTGTAGTCTACCGTTTTTACCACAAGTGCCATTAAATCGTGCATTATGAAAGGAAGAAGTCCACCATTTGGGACACAGTTATGTTCCTGCACCCCAAATTAACCCTATTCCCTCCAATGTAGTGCACTGTTTCACCAAAGCTGGTTTTCGAATTAGGTGCCGTTTTACAATGCACCTCAGTGTCTGTCGGCCCTCCACGTGTTTGACCTCCCTGATAGACTTTAACCAGACTTGTCTCTTGCTGCTTCTCAACACTTCTATGGAAAATAAATAAAAACATATTCCTTTATAAGATCACATTTTGAAAACAGCTGTTATGTGTTACATACATTGGTATCTAACTGTGAAACACTGAATAAAAAAAAGGTTTATGTAAAAGTACTCTTGTTTTGTGTGTTTGTCTCTTTTCACAAAAAACATTGACACAGAGATGCTTTAAAATCACTTGTACAATCTTATTTCTCACATATGATCTATATAGTAGACTTGATATCCAATGATATCCCTTATTGTATATATTTTCACAGGTGGTCAGGATTTATCTTGAAACCATGTCTATTGGAGCCAGCGTCTAACAATTACCTTGAACACAATCGTTGCAAGTGCTGTAATGTTGCATTAAAGCCCAGCATGGTGCAGTGGTTCTCAAACCTCTCCTGGAGACCCCTGGACATGTCATATATTAGATGTATCCCAGAGCTAGCACACCTGAATCAGCTGAGCTAGTTCAGGGCTACAACACAATTCTGAGATGGCTGGGGGTCCCCGAGGAGACATTTGAGGACCACTGACATTGTGCGCCAGCATGATCAGTTCCAAAATGAACATCTGCATTCTCCGCTTCTGACGTGTCAAAGTTCACGAGCAGCTAATAGTATGAGAGCGTACTGTCTAGAAAGGGAAAGTGTGCAAATAATTCTTCTGGGGTCATGCAGAAATCACAATGCATGCTGGGAAAAGAAGGATCTGAAGCATTGTGTATTCTTTCCTGACAGCAATGCATGCTGGGAATGAAGGATCTGAAGCATTGTGCATTCTTTCCTGATAGCAATGCATGCTGGGAAATGAAGGATCTGAAACATTGTGTATTTCCTGACAGCAATGCATGCTTGGAATGAAGGATCTGAAGCATTGTGCATTCTTCCCTGGCCTCCAAAGTTCTGTACACAGAGGCTGCGGGAGTCAGTTGACTTCGGTATTTCCTTTGTACTTCCGACAGAGCTCAAGCATTTTGTAGCATGGCCAGGTTATTT
The DNA here is from genome assembly GCA_016801145.1 of Umbra pygmaea. Lineage (NCBI taxonomy): Eukaryota > Metazoa > Chordata > Actinopteri > Esociformes > Umbridae > Umbra > Umbra pygmaea. Next base: position 9,426 of record JACXGM010029761.1, read on the forward strand.
ATAAAAGCTAAACACAGTAGGTAAACATCAAAACATGTGTCAGTGATGAGCACCCAGTTACAAATAATTAATAATATTTGGGGGTGGAACTGACACAAAGTTCATAGTGTACACATGATGTCTGTTGATTCATTGCTGACTCTTCTGAGATGCAATCAGTATAATCCTGGTAAACAAGTTCACATTTGTGTATGGTTCTGTAACGTTCTGCCCTGCTGAATGCACCCCGTGTCACTTGGAGTCAGGGTCAAATGTTGAGCGTTCAGAGTTCAGGAGAGAATCCCTTGGTTCTAGCTTGTCAACGAGCACGTTGAGGATCTTGTCAAACTTGTCGTAACGTTCCTGTCGGCTGGCGTGCGCTCCGCTGTGGCCCCAGAACAGTCTCAGGGCGAACTCCGTTCTGAAACCCTCCAGCAGCTCTGGGATTGGCTCCCAGCCACCTGGCGACAGAAAGACAGTAACTCAGGATGCGATTTGGTTGGTGGTTAATGTGTGATGTTGTTTGCTATGTGGGGTTGGGATTTCCTGTACGTGCAAGTTTTCCTGTGTGTGTGTGCATTTGTATAATGCGTGTGTATTGTATAGTGTGTGTTATGTCACCTGTGTTACCTGTTAATAGGCTGTGTGCATGCTGCTGGTACTCAGAGGCATGTAGCGCTGCGTTGCGTGCCGCCTGCAGGGTGTTGTATAACAGCTGGCAGCCCCTCTCTGTGTTGTCCCCCATGTCCTCACCCTCCATCAGCCTCAGCAGTGGAATGAGGTGGGGCACAGCCAGCGGACCCTGGACTAAAGAGTCTATACAGAGATATGCACAATCACATATAATATCGTCACCACTGACGGGTGAAGTGTGTAACACTCTGGATCTCCTTATCGTGCCACCTGTTAGGCAGCAAGTGAACATTTTGTCCTCAAACTGGATGAGTTCGAAGCATAAGAATTTCAGCGACTTTGACAAGGGCCAAATTGTAAGGCTAGACGACTGGGTCAGAGCATCTCCAACACTGCAGCTCTGGTGGGGTGTTTCCAGTCTGCAGTGGTCAGTACCTATCAAAAGAGGTAAAAGGAAGGAAAACCAGTGAACCGGCGACAGGGTCATGGGCGGCCAAGGCTCATTGATGCACAAGGAGCGAAGGTTGGTCCGTTTGATCAGATCCAACACACGAGCCGCTGTAGCTCAAATTGCTGAAAACGTGCATGCTGGTTCTGACAGAAAGGTTTCAGAACACAGCGCTCACAGATAGTTGCGTATGGGCCTGCGTAGCCACAGACCAGTCAGGGAGCCCTTGCTGACCCCTGTCCACTGTTGAAAGCACCTAGAATGGGCACGTGAGCATCAGAACTGGAACACGGAGCAATGGAAGGTGGCCTAGTCTGCTGAATCATGTTTTTCTTTTACAGCACGTGGATTTCCTGGTGCATGTGCATCGGTGACCTGGGGAACACATGGCACCAGGATGCACTATGGGAAGAAGGCAAGCCAGCAGTGTGATGTTTTGGGCAATGTTCTTCTGGGAAACCTTGGGTCCTGCCATTCATGTGGATTTTACTTTGACAGGTACCACCTACCTAAGCTTTGTTGCAGACCATGTACACCCCATCATGGAAATGGTATTTCCTGATGGCATTGGCCTCATTCAGCAGTATAATGTGCCCTGCCACAAAGCAAAACAGGTTTAGGAACGGTTTGAGGAACACAACAACAGGTTCAAGGTGTTGACCTCAATTCCCCAGATCTCAATCGAATCAAGCATCTAATGGATGTGCTGGACATTAGCCAGCAGCATAGAGCCCTGTATTGCACTGTTGGTTTGCTTCTAAAGCTAAGCAGGGTCGGGCCTGGTTAATCCCTGGATGGGAGACCAGTGCTGCTGGAAGTGGTGTTGGAGGGCCAGTAGGGGGCACTCTTTCCTCTGGTCTAAAGACCATTCCTAATTCCCCCTGTGTAGTGATGGGCACATCTGCCCTGCCTAGGGTGCCGTCTTTCGGATGGGACGTTAAAAATGTGGTCATTAAAAATCCCTGTGGTCATTAAAAATCCCATGGCGCTTATCGTAAGAGTAGGGGTGTTAACCCCGGTGTCATGGCCAAATTCCCAACCAGGCCTCTCACTTGATCAAGGCCACCTAATAATCCCCCTCCTACTGGTTTCTTGAACATGACTATGAGTTCATGTGGACGCCTGAACATCACACCCATTTGAGCTTGATGGACATCCCATTCTAGAACTACAATGTAAAAAATGCTTTGACTCAGTTAAGTTGCACCAACTTTAGGAAAGTTGCGCCAACTTTAGGAAAGAATTAAGACAACCCTTTACTGGAACTAAGGGGCCTAGCCCAAACCTTGAAAAACATCCCCAGACCATTATCCCACCTACACCATTAGTAGGGGTGTCCAAATACTTTTGGCTATATAGTGTATTAAAATCACACACAAATACCAGACACACACACACACACTGACATATTAAAACACATTAAAAACACACAAAGTTTCTATCTTTATGGAGTTCTGAGGCCTAACCTTGACCAAGTTTCTTATTTCCAAAAAGCCTTCACCTAAATGACCTAACTTCTAGACAATGATGAGTGAACTTAAAGGTGACCCCAAATTTAAACACTAAGCCCATATTTACTGGCGTTTTCAGGTCCCCACATAAACACACACATACTGTATGAATCACATGAACACACACATTAATCACATGAAAACACACATACTGTATGAATCACATGAACACACACACTGTATGAATCACATGAACACACACATTAATCACATGAACACATACATACTGTATGAATCACATGAACACACACATATTAATCACAAACACACACATATTAATCAAGCTTTGTCTCACCATCTCCTTCATTGAGAGCGGTCATGAAGGGTTTGAGCGTCTTCTCAAACAACACAGCACTTTCTGTGTTACTCCTCCGTAGGGCTCGCCACGTCATCTCCAGACGAACGACCTACAGACACAGTAAGTGTTAAGTATTTGTATGACAGTTTAGGACTAAGTCTGTGATCGGATTGGAATACACTTCCCCGGCTCCTACAATATCCGATCCAGTGATTCTGGCCAGTATCAAACTAATACCGATACTGAATATCGGACTAATACCGATACTGAATATCGGACTAATACTGATACTGAATATCGGACTAATACGATACTGAATATCGGACTAATACCGATACTGAATATCGGACTAATACCGATACTGAATATCGGACTAATACTGATACTGAATATCGGACTAATACCGATACTGAATATCGGACTAATACCGATACTGAATATCGGACTAATACCGATACTGAATATCGGACTAATATCAGTACTGAATATCGGACTAATACCGATACTGAATAGCGGACTAATACTGATACTGAATATCGGACTAATACCGATACTGAATATCGGATCGACGCAGCCCTAGTTAAAATATTCACACTTTGGGCCCAATTTGGACATTTTCTCTTAGGGTTGTACTCACTATTGTTGCCAGCGGTTTAGACCTTAATGGCTGTGTGTTGAGTTATTTTGAAAGGACAGCAAATATACACTGTTATACAAGCTACACACTCCTTACTTTACATTGTGGCAAAGTGTGTGTGGCAAAGTGTGTGTGTGTGTTTACCTGAGGCATTTCCAGGGCCTTCATGACAGCTGAGAATGCATAGAGATTGTGGGCGTGGTCTTTCAGGGCCTTAGCCAATTGAATGACTTTATGCAGCACTGTCGCCCTCTGGCCCACGGTGCCGGTACACCCCAGGATATCTATGGCAACACCCAGGGCAAGCAGGTGGTGCCTGACATATACCCACATGAAACATACACAGATAAAGGTTATAATAAAATGTCTATGATTGTGTGTCTGCAGGCACATTTTCATGCTTGATTTCATGTGATTGTATGTGTGTGTGTGTGTGTGTGTGTGTGTGTGTGTGTGTGTGTGTGTGTGTGTGTGTGTGTGTGTGTGTGTGTGTGTGTGTGTGTGTGTGTGTGTGTGTGTGTGTGTGTGTGTGTGTGTGTGTGTGTGTGTGTGTGTGTGTGTGTGTGTGTGTGTGTGTGTGTGTGTGTGTGTGTGTGTGTGTGTGTGTGTGTGTGT
>JACXGM010029762.1:0-13546 GCA_016801145.1 Umbra pygmaea
TTCAGGCTGCAGACAAGAAGAGCATGAAGCATGAAGCCAAACATCAAATGGTGGTAGCAGGCAGTGAGTGCTTGGGGCTTCGATGTTGTTGTCAAACATACCTTTTATCACACACAGAGAGAGCAACTGATGTCAGAAATGTAAGAGGAATTTCTGAAAACAACATGTCTGCTTAATTGGATTGGCATTGCATATGCATCAACATGCATAGTTCAGAACATGACAAAATGTCAACACTCCTGCTGGCATACACGACTTAATGTTTTCTTTCTACTCTCCCATGCATGCCTAACACACAGCCCCCCACACACAAAAACACACCACTGACTCCACAATGCACAACCTCTTGTGGGTTACAGTCGGGTCAGAGAGTGAAGAGCAAAACGCACCAGCAGCCGCAGAGGAGCGCTTACCATCCTGTTCCCTCGTTCATCATACTTGGAGTAATCCCCCTGCAATAAATGTCCACAGAAACCTGCAGGGAACCCACTTAAGTGATTAAAATGGTGGGTCTCCTACAGTAGCTTTGCCTGAGACATAAGGCATGGGTCCCAAATGTCTCCATATTACCTCTGTTGTGCACCAGTGCCCATCGAGGTCTATGTATTACATGGGTTTGAGGTAAAAAGTAGGGCACTTTGAGATTTGACATCACTCTCAGCCTTGGTTTGTCATGCACAGCTGAAGTTAGACACCCAGAACCTGTTAATAAGCAGTGAACACCAGTGGCCATTCGTCAAAGGAAAAATTAGTAGTTATTACTTATATACATTATATGTACATAACAAATAACTACTAAAATTAGAGTGCACCTAAGTTGAGCATTAGAGTGCACCTAAGTTGAGCTGTGTACAATTATAAGATCTTTTGTAGGTTGGCAGTGTCATCTAAACCCTCTTGATCAAATGTCATAGTTGTTCTTTGGATAAGTCTGTCAGGACCCCGCCCCCTTGAACCTGTTTCCCTTTACCCGCTGATCCTGAGCACCTGTTTCCTCTGCCACACCCGGGGCTGATTGCCACCCTCCCTTTATTAGGATTATTGTACTGCCACGTGCGTTCTTAGTGAGATTCTAGTCTTATATATTGTCTAGTCATTTTAGTCAGTTCTGAGTTCCTGTTCTCTAAGTTTTGTAGTCTGTTATGTTTGGTTACTTATCCAGTTGGTTGCTATTTCCATTTGCACTCCAGGACCAATTCATTTGTCCACCTGTACACTCGACCTGCTTACCCCTCTGCTCTGGGTTTCCTGAACCACCTGTCTGCTGTCTCATCCCGAGCTTCAGTGTCTACCACCATCTATCCACCACCAAGCCAAACCGGTTCAGCCTCATCACCCAAGCCATCACTTCACAACTGTTCTGTTACCAACCATCAACTTGAATATATTTATTTCCTTACCTGTGTCCATCTCTGCCTCTAGATTCTCCCCTGTTCCGAGCTCTGATCGTGACAAAGTCTTAGTAACATAATTTTTAACATTGATGTGTTAACTTCGTTTTTATAGTAATTGTTTTATGCTGGTCACTCAGGTGAAATAACCACTACAGAATGTTTCTTTAGTTAACCAACTCGGTATACATTTATTAAAGGTGATTCCCTGAGCTGCGCCAACATGTGCTACAACCTCGTACCCCAGGTGTAACCGCACCTTGTCCCCTGCTGCCAAAAACACTAGAACAACAATAGTTCCTATTGCTACATCCTTTCTCTTTTGAGACTTTTTCTTGTACTACTAACATCCCCGACTAACGGCTAATACAGTTTGATTTGCCGTGTACCATTTTGTACTTTTTAAAATGTAAACATCTCTCCACAACAGCCGGTACTAACAATCCCTTGTAAACTTAAATTATCCAACACCCTAGGGTAAATACATTCGGAAATGTACAATTAAACAGATTAACATTTTAAAACAGTTGTCCTAAACACTATTTTCTTGTCTTTTTTTCCCCAATATAATCCAATTACCCCACCCCTAAGTCCATACGAGTCCCAACGACTTATGTCACAAAGTCTTTGAATCGCTGAGGTTTCACTACTGTTCGACCAGCCTTGGTGACAAATGGCATACCACTGTCACCTGTATCTGTGGCTGTTTCATCCTCAGGAACAGCTGGGGCAGGTTCCCTGTCCAAGTGACTTGGATCCACATAGTCAATGTCGGTAGGCTCACTATGAGCACATCGTAGGTGCCTCCGATTCCTCCTGATGACACCCCCCAAGTCCATCTGAACCCTGTACGACCTAGCATCACTGGGTCAAAGTATTCTGTCCATTCTCCAGTGTGTGAGGCGTGAATGGTTGTATTCTAACGTAGTCCCCCTGTTTCAGTGCATCCAGGTCCTTAGCAGATCCATCGTAATAGGAACACTGGGGATGCTGATTGTTTTTCATCTCCTGCTGTGCTCGTTCGACCTTTGGTAGCAGAAGGCAGTAATGTTTTAGTGCGGCTTCTGAGGAGCCTCTGTGCTGGACTGGTTGTCATTCCCTGCGACGGTGTGTTACGGTGGTCCAGGAGTGCCAGGTATGGGTCCTGTCCAGCCGCTTTGGCTTTGGCCATCAGTCTCTTTGCCGTCTTTACAGCCAATTCCGCTTTGCCGTTGCTCTGAGGGTATCCTGGCGACGAGGTCCTATGTTGAAATTCCCACAGTCTGCTAAATTTCTGAAACTCTTGAGATGAGTATTGTGGCCCATTGTCCAAAATGACAGTATCTGGGATACCTTGACGAGCAAAATGGGCTTTCAGTTTCTTTATTACCGTAAATAGACTTTGTATCTGACAGATAGTCTATTTCCCAATAATTTGAATAGTAGTCTACCGTGATAAGGTAGTCCCTATTGTTAAATGAGAAAAGGTCTGTGCCCACCTTTGCCCATGGTCTGCTTGGCACTTCATGTGGGATAAATGGTTCTTTCTGTTGGCTGTCGTCCACTGACCGGCAGATGCCACACTTTGCTGTATAGGTCTTGATTTGGTCATTCATACCCTGCCAGTAGATACACTCTCTAGCCCTCCGCATACAGCCTTTCACACCTACATGAGAGCGGTGTAAACGAGTAGTTATCTCTCTCCTCAGCAGGTCAGGGATGACAGCGCTCTCCCCTCTGAACACTATTCCATCCTGATAGCTCAGCTCTTCCTGGAAGGAGAAGTAGGGGTCTGATTTCATTTGGTGTCTTTGACTTATCGTTTGGCCATCCCTGGTGCATTGTTTTAATGAGCATCTGCAGTGATTTATCCTCTTTGGTCGCCAACTGGATCCCACGGAGGCTGTCGTCAGAGATAGGTAAGTGTTGTGCCATATTCACAGTTTCTATTTCAGCTTCCACTGAGCCGAAGATTGAACATTCAGGCAGATAGGCTCTGCTTAAGGTGTCCGCTAGCAACATGTCTTTTCCTGGCACATACACAACATCTAAATTGTTTTTCTGAATATGCAGCATCATTCTTTGAAGTCTCTTGGGCGCACTCAGTAGAGGTTTCCTCACAATTGTCTCTAATGGTTTGTGATCACTCTGAAAAGTGACTTTCCGCCCATACTTGTATTGGTGGAACTTTTCTAGACTGAAAACCATAGCTAAGAATTCTTTTTCTATTTGGGCATAGCCCCGCTCTGTTTGTGTGAGCGCTCTGCTTGCGAATGCGACTGAGAGACGAGTGCTGCCCCCAAGCCAGCTTCTGATGAGTCCCATTAAACAGTCAATTCCTCATTCAGGTTGTAATACCACAGCACTGGAGCATTTGCCATAGACTCTTTCAGTTTAAGGAACGCACTCTCGTGTTGTGCAGTCCAGTTCTACTCACAGTCTTTGTGAGTGAGATGTCTCAACACCTCACAATGGTCTGAAAGATGAGGGCAAAACCTGGCCAGGTAATTCACCATGCCCAATAGTCTCTGAAATGCCTTCACATCTGTTGGCTTTGGCATCTGCTTGACGGCCCGCAACTTTTCAGGATCTATTGACAGACTGTTTGCCGTCAGGAGGTGGCCTATATATGAGACCTCCTTCTGTCTCAGTTTAAATTTGTCCACATTCAGTTTGATGTTCTTTTGTCTGCATCGTTCCAGAAACAATCAGAATTTTCTGTTGTGATCACAGGAGCATGCCCGCAAATAGTTGAGTGTCTATCCCTCTCTTGGTGTTCACGGCATTTGCATTACTGGCCTCTGCTGTATGAATACAGAGAATGTCCTCATACTCGTCACCCTCACACTCAGCTAGATTGCGCACGTGCTTCATTCGGTGCTGTGGCCTTGCTGCGCATTGTGCTGCAAAGTGGTTGTCTCTGCCACACTTTTTGCACTTCTTACCGTATGCTGAGCATTTTTGTTTGCTTCTTTCGTGGGTTATCCCGCAAAATTTGCATTCCACTGTGTTGCTGGTTTTACTCACGCGCTCTGCTCCTTTCACCCTATGCACGTCTTCCTCCATCGTTCCCGAGATAGTTTTGCTATTCTCACGCGACAACTCTGCAGCCCTATCATGTTCTTCTCGCGGCGTAGTCTCTCTCTCATGCCGGAGTAATTAATTCCACAAACAATCCAATCACAAATGACTGAGTCCTGCAATGTACAGTAGTTACACATTTTGGCCAACACTTTCAGTTCTGTGACATACGCATCAATATTCACATTCCCACCCTGGTTCTTAGTAAAGAAACGATAACGTTCCATTCCACAGTCTTTTTTACGCAGGGATTGCAATGCGCATCAAACTTTTCAATAATGTCTACTACCTTCCACACACGCCTGTCTGCATCTCCCATTAGCGTATCCAACAGCTCCCTGCCACTTTCGCAGTCGAGGACGTTAAACAGTTTAACTTTCTTTGCATCATCCACGTCGTCCGACATAGTCAAATCCATGTAAAGCAGAAACTTGTCCCTCCAGGTCTTCCATGTCTTTGACAGATTACTGGAGTCTAAGCACAGAGCCTGCGGTTGTTTCAATCCTTTCATATTAGCGCTTTGTAAACTGGCTCAATCCTCTGCCGCTGTCACCATGTTTTATGCTGGTCACTCAGGTGAAATAACCACTACAGAATGTGTCTTTAGTTAACCAACCCGGTATACATTTATTATAGGTGATTCCCTGAGCTGCGCCAACGTGGTACAACCTTGTACCCCAGGTTTAACCGCAACTTGTCCCCAGAGATCGCGAAAGTACTCACTTCCCATACTCAAGTAGAAGTACAGATACTTTGTTAAAAAATACTCTGGTAAAAGTACTGATTTAACTTCATTACTCAAGTAAAAGTAACAAAGTACAGGCTTGGCAATTTACTGAAAGTATAAAAGTAAAAGTAGCCTTGCGAATGACAACCTTTTTTTATGCAAAGCTACCTGGACCACACAAATGTTACTAGAGTGCAAACTGAGAACCTTCCATGGACATGTAAAAAAGGCTCTTATGTGCCATTGCCTAAATTTTAACCAGATGTCTGCCAATAGGCCTAAAACATCACATATGATTATTGTGACAGAGACTGGGACTCCAGGTTAATAAAATTCTGACTGAGTAGCAAGATATTCATTAAATTGTGATTCTGTGAGAATTCACAGATAAAGTTTATCTTTTTTAATCTTCCCCATAACATTTGAAGGAATCGATGTGTATGTGTGTGTGCAGGGACGCTGACAGGGTGAGACTAGGATTGTTGTCCCAGGCCCAGTCCTGAGGGGGTCCCATATTTCTTTTACCGGGCGGCCCTATGTGAAGTTGTGTCCCTGGTCCGGAGATTCCTGTCGGCATCCCTGTGTGTGTGCTCAAATATGTGTGTGCTAAAGTTCCCCATACTTTTAGAGTTACAACTAAGGGATGGCAGCAGTGTATTAGAAATGACAGCTAGTAAATCTTTGAACATGGAGTGTTAATAATAATAAATGCAATATGTCAGGCTCACAAGTTTTACAATTGAAGTACTATAAAAGTTGGAGAAATTACAAATTCAGTGTGCATTGCATTAAAAAAATATTTATTAAATTGCAAATAGACATACAGCAAAAGGAAAATGGCAAGTGATGTATGCCCTTCAAATCTGTAGATATGCATGGATTTGTCCTGAACCCCTTAAAGAACTTGGGAGCAACTAGTGTATACATACCTTCTGTATAGTGTAACGTGTCATAATGTAATTTTTGTATAGGACATATATACCGGTACACACCTTTTGTGATGCTGAATGTTATTGTGTGTAGGACAGTGAGTGAGTGAAAAAGCGTGTGCGTGTGTGTCTGGGATGGACAGGAAGAGAGAGACCGCAAAGTGTTTAAATGTATAGGCTACCTCAAATTTGCAGCACATTCGACAGGAGACATTCTTCATGACTACTATGTTAAACATCTCCTTCAGATAAGGCCAAGGATGATTGGGAATGCCTTGCTGCTTGTCGAATCTCTGGGATCTCCGTTTTCTTTATTTTCAATCATGTCACCGTACATAATACTATGCTAACGTTACCAGGATCAAGCCGCAATGATTTGCCGTGAATGAATGCCACCAAATCTGTTGAGTCGTCATGGTGCGTCAAATGAAACGTATATTTCCATTCAATTAGATTAAATTCGGTATTGATGACGTGAGAAATAATAACGGTAACTTCACTGAAATTATTTGAAACTAAAGTAACGAGAACATTTTGTAAAATGTAAGGAGTAGAAAGTACCGATATTCGTGTTAAAAATGTAAGGACTAAAAGTAAAAAGTCGGCACAAAAATAAATAGTAAAGTAAAGTAAAAATATCTGAAAAATCTACTTGAGTACAGTAACGAAGTATTTGTACTTCGTTACTTCCCATCTCTGCTTGTCCCCTGCTGCCACAAACACTAGAACAACAATAGTTCCTATTGCTACAGTAATTATTTGTTTTCCTTTCACAATATGCAGATTCACTGCCATAGTTGCCCTACACATTCATTATGGATGTTCAAATCATCATTTGCAACCATATCAACCATATCCAAATTTTGTAAGAGAATTCGACAGGACGATTTTACTGGATTGGTTCCTATGCAAATCATATAAGAAAATCCCAGATTTTAAAATAGTGTCCTAAAACCGTTTTAGTATAATATGAGTCCTATAGGATCCTATTATAATAGAAAAACAACTGTTTTCAGTGAAATATTGAATATATATTCAATATAGGCCTTTCTGTGTGGAGTTTGCATGTTCTTCCCATGTCTGCGTGGGTTTCCTCCAGGTGCTCTGGTTTCCCCCACCATCAAAAACATGCAGGTTAGGTTTGGGACTACAGATGGAAATACATGTGCGGGTTCTTGTTTGTGCGCGCTCTGATTTTTGACATGTTTACTACGTGCATCCGTTTTGTAATTCGAGGGTCGTACTCGTAAGCTTGTGAAATGAGTGTCGCAACTCGCAACCAAATGGGACCAAATGACACTCATTTCACAAGCTTACGACCCTCGAATTACATAACTGATGCACGTAGTAAACATGTCAAAAATCCGAACGCGCGCAAACAAGCACCCGCGCATGTATTTAAGCCTCGCAGTAGAATATTCTTAGCCGTAAACGTTTTTGTTGCAAGTCTGAAAAAGAAATATGCTTGCAATTCCAGCTGAATTCATTCAAATATAATATTACAGATTTGCAACTTTTTAAAATGTTTTCACAGTTCATTATGCAAGCTTGTAAAATATAAGCAGGGGCAGGGGTGCGACGCCTGTTGGCCTGATGTTGGTACTGGGAGGAGGCCCTCAACAGCGCCCCCCGTGCGCGTACCAGGTCCGGTGGCACCGGCAGACGTGAGCTTGCACGGAAGGCACCGCCAAGTCCTTCTCTAGGGAGGGAAACAAAGGCGGTTGGTAACCGTACAGACACTGGAAGGGTGACATACCAGATGCCGACGTGAGCAAGGTATTGTGAGCGTATGCCACCCAAGGGAGTTGAGAGGACCAGTGTAGTTGATCGGCAGACACCAGACAACGTAACGTTGACTCCAGCTTCTGGTTGGCGCACTCCGCCTGCCCATTTGTCTGAGGGTGATACCCGGAGGAGAGGCTCACGGTCGCTCCCATAGCTTGACAGAAAGCCCTCCACACCGCCGAGACGAATTGCGGACCCCGGTCGGAGACCAAATCGCTAGGCAGTCCGTGCCTCTGGAACACTTCTCGGACCAGGATGTCAGCCATTTCCTTGGCAGAGGGCAACTTGGGCAAAGTGATATACAAAGCAAATTTGGAAAATCTGTCTACCACTGTGAGGATAACGGTGTTACCTTCTGAAAGAGGGAGTCCGGTGACGAAATCCAGTGAGAGATGAGACCAGGGCCGACGTGGAATAGGCAAGGGACGCAGAAGACCGGTACTGGGCTGATTAGTGCCCTTGTTGAGGGCACAGACAGAACAGGCAGATATATATGAGGTCACGTCCTTCTTCATAGCAGGCCAACAGAAGCTTCTTCCCAAAAAAGCTAGGGTGCGGTTTATGCCTGGATGTGTGGAATGACCCCACTTCAGAACAGATGCTCTCACAGAAACGGGAACAAAAAGTCGGTTAGGTGGTACATTACCAGGGCTGGGCTCATTCCTGAGAGCTATTTTACCTCCTCCTCGATACCCCACGTGATGGCTCCTATGACACACTGGCTGGGTACAATGGTCTCTGGTCTAGGGTGATTAATCTCCTCCTTGATGTACATCCAGGAGAGGGCATCAGGTTTTCCGTTCCTAGAACCTGGTCTATACATCATCGTGAATCGGAATCGGTCAAAAAACAGGGCCCACCTTGCTTGACGAGGTGTAAGACTCTTAGCAGTGAGTATGTACTCCAGATTTTTATGGTCTGTCCAGATGACAAATGGTAGTTCCGACCCCTCCAGCCAGTGGCGCCACTCTTCTAGTGCCGTCTTCACTGCCAGGAGTTCCCGGTTGCCCACATCATAATTACGCTCTGCAGGGGAGAGACAAACTGATAGATCGGCACACGGGTGGACCTTACCATCGGCGGATGATCGTTGGGAAAGCACTGCTCCCACTCCGGTGTCCGACGCATCCACCTCCACAATGAATTGAAGTGCTGGGTCCGGGTGTGCCAAGACAGGAGCAGCGGTGAAGCGCTGTTTGAGCTCCCGAAAAGCCTGGTCAGCAGTGGGGCTCCAGATGAAAGGGCGAGCAGATGAGGTAAGAGCTGTGAGAGGTGCAGCAACCTGGCTGTAGTTTCGGATAAAGCGCTTGTAAAAATTGGCAAACCCAAGGAAACTCTGTAAGCGTTTCCGGTTCTCTGGTTGGGGCCAATCCAGGACTGCAGTTATCTTGGCCTGATCCATCATCACTGCACCCTCAGCCAAAACAAATCCCAGGAAGGAGGTGGAGCTGGTATGAAAACTACACTTCTCCGCCTTGACGAACAACCTTTTTTCCAGCAGACGGATGAGGACCTGGCGGACATGTTGGACATGGGTAGTGGAATCTGGAGAAAAGATAAGGATATCATCCAGGTAAACAAAAACACATTTGCCGATGAAATCCCTTAACACATCATTTATATAGTTAAGGGAAAACCGCAGGGGCATTAGTTAACCTGAAAGGCATAACCAAATACTCAAAATGACCAAGGGGTGTATTGAAACTGGTGAGCCACTCGTCTCCCTCTTTAATACGGATGAGATGGTAGGCATTGCGTAGGTCGAGCTTGGTGAATAACCTGCCACCCTGAAGAGAGTCAAACACGGAATTCATCAGCGGTAAAGAATATTTATGCTTAATAGTGATGTCGTTTAACCCTTGGAAATCAATGCAGGTGCGTAATCCACCATCCTTCTTACCCACAAAGAAAACACCTGCCCCCAGAGGTGACGACGATGGACGGATGTGACCAGCAGTGAGGGCAGATTGAATGTACTCCTCCAACACCTCCCTCTCAGGTTTGGAGATGCTGTATAACTTGGACTTTGGGAACGTGGAATTGGGTATGAGTTCAATGGAGCAGTCGTAAGGACGGTGAGGCGGCAATGTAAGTGCTCGGTCTTTACGGAAAACAGTGCTGATATCATGGTATTCCTTTGGTATGGTGGAGAGATCGACGGGTGGCTCGGACTTGACAGTCGGACTAGACTGCTTGGTAGTGGCTGCCCTCAAACAGAGGGAATGACAAGGAGTACTCCACCCCATAATTTGACCTGTGACTCAATCTATGTGGGGGTTGTGCTTTATCAACCAGGTATGGCATAACACCACAGGCATCTGAGGCGAATGAATCACCAGGAAGCTGGACTCTTCAAAATGGTTACCCGATAACTGGAGCTTAATAGGTTCAGTCCGCGAGGTGATATGGGCCAGTAGGCGCCCATCTATGGTCCTGGCTTCAATCTGACATTGCAAGGGAACGGTGGTAATGCCCAACTACCTAACCACCTCCTTGTCAATAAAACTATAATCTGCCCCAGAATCAATCAAAGCCAAGCATGGAATAGACTGACCTTTGGTACTGATCACCACCTGGACTGTAGGACGGGTCCGAGAAGTGGGGGCGGATGTAGTTTGGCTCGCCAGGGTAACCCCTATTCCCTGTGAGCCCTCCTGTTTCTCGGTCTCAAGGAACAACTGGAAAGGAAGTGACCTGTCTCACCACAGTAAAGGCACCTCTTCTCCTCCAGCCGTCTTCTCCTCTCTGTCTCGGACAAACGAGAGCATCCAACCTGCATCGGCTCAGGATCGGGTTCTGGTCTAGATGAGGCAACGGTCCTGGGGGTATAAGTGGCAGCAGCATTGTCTCCTTGTGTTCGGGTTGGTGGTGGCGATCGGCTCATCCTGCCCCTCTTCTCCCTCCGTCGTTCACATAATCTGTTGTCCACCCGCATGGAAAGAGAAATCAGTTCATCCAGTGTGCTTGGCTCAGGGTAGGAAACTAATTCGTCTTTCACGGACTCACACAAACCGTTGCTGAAAGCTGCTTGCTGAGCCTCCTCGTTCCAACCACATTCTGCTTGCCAGAATGCGGAACGACACTGAATAATCTGCCACACTGCGACTACCCTGTTTTATGGCCAACAACCGTTTGGATGCATCCTTTCCCTGCAAAGGATGGTCGAAAACCTTCCTCATCCCCTCCGTGAACTGAGTGTAAGATTCTGATCCAGAATGCAGCCTCTCCCACATAACTCCGGCCCACTGGAGCACCTCCCCTCCTAATAGCCCTATTACATAGGCAACTCTTGACCTATCGGTGGCGTACGTTAATGGCTGTTGGTCGAAAACGAGCCCACACTGCAACAGGAATGAACGGCATCCCCCTAAATCCCCGTCATACCTGGCAGGAGCAGAAACCCATGGTTCCCGGTGTGGTGTGGGAACGGGCATCGGAGGGTTCGTGGATGGCGCAGGCAGAGACGGAGGTACGGGTAGGACGGGCTGATGTCGTAAGGCATGGACGTCGGAGGTGAGGGTCCAAAGTAACGATCTCCTGCAGAGCTACATCATGACGTCCCAACATAGCTCCCTGATGACTGAGAGCCTCCCGAATTTCACCGGAGTCCGCTGGGTCCATAAATGAGGCCGGATTATTCTGTCAGGATAACTCGGAATAGACCCAAAAACAGACAGGCAAAAAGGTAATGAGTCTTGTGTTTTAATGTCAAATCCAGGCAGGTTTAGACAAAGGTTGACAAGTAGAGCATGAAGAATAGTTTGGAATATGATAACCCATTGCTGACAGATGCTGGACAGCAGAGTTCGGTTTCCTCAGCAACAGACACGATCAGCAGGCAGATGAGTTCCGGAATCCCGATGAACCAAGGTATAGACTGGTGGCAAAAAGAGAGAAAACGATGAGTCACAGGTCAAGGAGAAAACATGGGTATACTTGAGAGAAGACTTCAAGGAGTAATAATACTAAGCTGGCGACTAAGTCAACGCACTGGATGGCTGAATAATCCGGCAGGGACTGACTGACAAAACCTCTGAGATATAGGG
Organism: Umbra pygmaea; assembly: GCA_016801145.1. Classification (NCBI taxonomy): domain Eukaryota; kingdom Metazoa; phylum Chordata; class Actinopteri; order Esociformes; family Umbridae; genus Umbra; species Umbra pygmaea. Next base: position 11,939 of record JACXGM010029762.1, read on the forward strand.
AGCCAAATCAGCCCCAGGTGCGTTGGAGGTGCAGGTGGAGAAAATCTGGTGTTGATTGCTGGGATGCGTTCAAGGAGTGCGGGAACTCGGGAACTGGTGAGTATGGCACATGAAACAGACAAGACATACAACACACACACAAAAGGAAACCAGAAGTGGGGAGAAACACACAAGGAGTGGGAAAAACAGCTCAGGGAGGCGGGACCCTGACACAGATGTCTTCTCATTAGAGGTTAATTCATTAAAACTGGGATCGAAATCAACAGCAACAAATGTACAACAATTTAAGTGTCTATGGGGGCATCAGGTGACTCAGTGTTTACTGAGTCAGAGTTGTTTGGAAGTTCGATTCCTGAGTGGGACAAACAACATTTTGTGGTATTGTCAAGCAAGGCACCTTACCCTAAGTTTAACCTTTAATTTACCAGGCAAGGTTTTTTGAAAAATTTAAGAGTATTTACTACAGATATAGACTGTGACATTATCATGTCACCAGATCTATCAATTTTCACAAAGTCTGCTGCTTCAGTGTTAATGATGGCAATTTGCATACTCCAGAATATCATGAAGAGTGATCAGATGAATTGCAATGTATTTGAAAGTCCTTCTTCGCCATGAAAATGAGCTTAATCCCAAAAACAATTTCCGCCCTGCCACAAAAGGACCAGCTGCCATCATGTCAGTAATTGGCCCATTAACACAGGTGAGAGTGTTGACGAGAACAAGGCTGGAGATAATTCTTTCATGCTGATTGACTTAGAATAAATCCAAGATGGCGTAAGGGTGCAAGATGTGTTTTCGTCCCGTCCAGTGTATGTAGCCCCTTTTGTCTTCTCGTCTTTATCCTTTGCTTTCTAATTTTCTTTTCCTTTTTAATCAATCCTCTCTAATTTACTACGGATACTTTCTGGTCAACCATACTACCCACGGGGACTTGTTTCCTGCAGCTTCTACCTGGATCCTACACCTGGATCCCACACCTGGATCCCCGGTAAACAGCTAGCTATCCGTCTGTTGTTAGCAAATAGCTAGCTTCATATTAAGCTGAGCCAATACCAACAATACAAACCTTCAATCAACACAGAACTGAGATCGACCTACCTCTCGGCTGTCCGACGACACAAATTCATCCAAGGAATTCCAACACTGATGCCCTGGAGTTGTGCCCGTCTGACGCAGCCTGTCTTCAACCACCGTGGCTGTCCATTCGCCGGTGCCCTAGTCTACCACTCCCTGGCCCGCCAGCATTCGACATCGACACTCGATTCGCAGAGCATCCCTGCACAGTCTCTACAAAATGGACCATGCCCTGATTTCTTCAACCAACTCTCTGGAATACATTATATAACTCTCTCGAACACCCGATTCTGGTCCCACTTCGATCAATGGACCACTCACTCATTGCTAAAGTCTTCATTCATAGCATGGCACCACTGCTAGCTAGCTATCTGCTAGGCCTCTGTTTGGATCTCACACTATGCGCGCATACGCAATTCACTCACTAACTAACTCCAATTCATGCCTCTACCCGTGACTGCTTATTGCATATATTCTTGTTTTTATATTTATATTGTTTTTTGTCATTATGGCGCACTTTCTGTTGTTTCT
>JACXGM010029763.1:0-13545 GCA_016801145.1 Umbra pygmaea
ATTGGAAATTATGTACCATAATGAAGACAATAGCTATGCAAAATACTAAAGCTAATCCAACCCCCTTTCAAAGAAAAAGGGGGCCATGTTCTGCCGAAAAGTCCGAAAGTCCGAACCATCCAAAAAGTGTTTTCATACTGCAAACGAACCGAACCATGGTTCAGTTTGGTCCGGACCGAGACACCTTTTTGATCGGATCAAAATTTGGTCTTTCGATCCGGACCGTGGTCCGAGGCACCTTTCACACCTGCAATTTTGGTTCGGACCAAACTGAAAGGTTCGAAAGTCCGGACCGAATGAGGTATGTGTGAAAACGCCCTTAGGCAACTATGTACCATAGAAAAAGAACAAACTCAGGAAAAAAAACGCTAGAAGAAGCAAAAATTTATCATGGAAGTAGGCCTACGTGGAGAGAGGAGATTAGATATTTCATTTCATTTCGATCAGATGAAATAATTCAAATACATTTCTCGCGAGTACTGCGCTTGTAGTTTGTGGTGCGCTTGCAGTTTCTGCTGACGTTGATGCTGCTGGTAGTAATACTATGCAATCGGGTTCTGCTCATTCATTTGTTCATTCATTTTCATTCATACGGAAAAAGACAAAAAATCACGCCAACGTCAGACACACGCCATCTACTCACCAATCCCAGGGAGAAGCAACACACATATGTGGTGACGACAGGCCGTAGGTATGTCATGGAAAGTTCTTTAGTACGCTAGCAAAATCACTATGTGAAACCAAAAAGAACGGGATCAAATGTATACAATGTAATTAAACACAAACGTTGGTCCTGACTTTTATGTGTGAAAACGACCTAAATTACTTCAGGTGGGACTGGACAGCTCCGCCAGCATAACTGGACAAGGTTCAGTGGAGACTGGCGCAAGGCAAGAAACTGTGACAATACGTTTTGGGTCAGTTGCATCAGAAGATACCGAATCGTTTTCTTTTTGAAATGTGCGACATTTGGAAGAAAACGTAAGTTTAAAACAAATAAATAAAATGTAAATAAAATGTGCAATGGTAGAAATTAGAATGCTATGAGAAAATGTAGAAGAGTTAGCTAAAACGCAGGAGCCTTGTCTACGTGCGACCACTCTCCTCACATGCTCAAACTGGAACTCTAACTAGATTTCTGTAACGAGTTGAGTAAGGCAGGAGCGGTCGTCGATGAGTAGGTATTAAAAAAATGTTAGTTCTTCACTAAGTGGACAATAAACAGGAAAATCCCAAAACACTGGGTAAACTAAAAGTAAAGGTGCACAAAATGGCACTTGTTTAGGAGGTACGGTAAAATATATTTACAGCACTAGAAACCAAACCTACCTTGGCACATTGCTTACATAGCATAACATTAAGGTATCTCTTGCATAACAGGCAACACGTAACAGAGAAATAATAACCAACTAAGGAGTAAACAAACTCAGGAACCAAATACATGTACTGATGTCTGATAGAAAATTGATGTGCATGGTGATGGGGATTACAGGCAATATAGCCTACTGATTGAATACAGGTGATGGCATGAAAATCAGTACATACAACACTCAGACACACAAGAGGGCCAAAAGCACATTCTGCTACGGCCTACGCCATGACAACTTTCAGTTCAGAAAAAGCAAGAAATATGTCATACTATCCTTTGAACTTCTCGTTGTGAAATTTAAAACAAATGTACAAAACATGTCAATAATATGTTTCTCTTTAACATGTTTATTATTACTGCATTGCTTATGTCTTGGCACAAGATTTTCATTGTATACTGTATGTGATAACGTCTGCATCTCTTGTGCATGTAACAATACACAAAACTTGAAACTTGAATAACCTCAGAATTCTGCATAAGAACACGGCCCTTACAGCTGTGAGACTTGTACTTTGAGGCAACATTTTCACAGGTGACAAGTGAACCCCAATGTCCATGTGAGAGCATCTTCATTTACCAACATAAACATAAGTACTCATGACAGCTCTGTATTTGAATTTTTATCTGCAATATTTGAGAACATTTTGCAACTCAGTGTGGCCACAGAAATCCACAGTCAGCTGCACATCAAAGTGAACTCAGTCAGAATTTAGCATTAGATATAGAAGTTTGATGGATTAGGGACATCATGAGTAATGGCTGCATGTAAATTAAACTGCATTGTGAATGGAAAATATTCACAAATCACCAGAGAGATGAATGTGTGTCAAGATTAAAGGTTTGCAGGAGGATCTTAGCAGGACAAGATTTGACAGGAGGAAATTCACAGTGGATGCTCTGACTACTAAAATCCTGGACATTTTCCAGCATGTCTGAACATGGTTAGTATTAAGCATTGTTTTGTGTTTTTAATTGTACTGTTGTAGCCTTATTTCTACACTGTTTAGCTTCAATTCTCTCTTTATATTGTCATTTGACAAATACATGTGCACAGTCAAGTTATCAGTCAATTTGTTTTCCCTCTTCCTGACAGCTTCTATGGAGCAGTCAACCTGGTGGGTGCCCATTACAAAACCATGACAGAACTGGCACCAATCACAGCACATATCCTTTTTAGGGCACACCAGGGTAAAATGAAGCAGTACTGCCAAATAAAATCTGTATATATATATATATATATATATAATATAACATGTATATACGATACTTACCGGTATATTTTGATCAATATGCAATTGGTTTCAGTGGGATTATTTAAGAAAAAAAAAAGTTTTTGGGAGTAATGTTAATATTTAGCTAAATAGTAAGCTATGTAATTTTGCTGCTTTCCCAACACATCACTAAATATCTAGCTACAAATTGTATTCTACCTCGGTGGTTTGACAACATCCTGTTTTTGTACCGTATGGTAGATTGTCGTAGAAGTAAAAATTTTTCAACACATGCTGTAGGCAACGCAGCCCATTTCGGTAACTTTGCCGTAGTGGTGCGCAAATCCCTCATTTAGATAATTCACTTCCTCTGGATCGCAAGTGTTTTACCTACACCTGTGTGTCTGGGGCGTTATGACATGATTGCCGCTGTCTCTAAAGTTCATATTACAACAGCACAATACAAAATTTGGTAAAAATGCTATATAGCCTTACATTATTTTTGGTTATTTTACTTTATTTGAATGTGTAATTTGTTGTCAATTATTTTTGTAATTTATCAACTGGATCAGTAACATGGGGAATTACACTCACCGTCCACCTAATTAGGTACACCTGTTAACACAAATACCTAGTAACCCAATCATGTAGCAGCAAGTAAGTTTAGGCATGTAGCCATGCTGAAGTTCAAACCAAGCATCAGAATGTGGAAGAAAGCTGATTTAAGTGACTTTGAATGTGCTATGGTTGTTTGTGCCAGATGGGCTGGTTTCAGGAAGTACTGATCTACTGAGATTTTCCCACACGACCATACAAGGAAAATATCCAGTGAGCTGCAGTTCTCTGAGTGAAAATACCTTGTTTATGGCATCAGATCAGAGAAGAATGGCGAGACTTGTTTGAATAACTACTGCAGAAGAGCATCTCTGAATGCACAACATGTTGAACATTGAAGACCACTGGGTGCAAATCCTGTCAGCTAAGAACAGGAATCTGAGGCGACATTCAGATGGTAGGGTCAGAATCTGGCATAAACAACATGAAAGCAGGGATCCATCCTGCCTCAACGGTTCAGGCTTGTAGTGGTGGTGTGATGGTGTGGGGGATATTTTCTTGGCACACTTTGGGACCTTTTATTACCAACTAAGCATTGTTTAAATGCCACAGCCTGAGTATTATTAAGGACCATGTTCATCCCAACCCATCATGCAATGGCTACTTCCAGCAGGATAACGCACCATGTCACAAAGCTCAGATCATCTCAAACTGTTTTCTTAAACATGAAATGAGTTCATTGTACTCAAATGGTCTCCACAGCCACTAGATCTCAATTAAATTGAGCCCCTTTGGGATGTAGTGGAACGGGAGATTAACATCATGGATGTGCAGCTAAAAAATCTGCAGCAGCTGCGTGATGCAATAATGTCAATATGGACCAATATGCACCTTGTTGAATCTATGCCACAAAGACGTAAGACAGTTCTGAAGGTAAAAGAGGGTCCAACCCAGTACTAGCATGGTATACCTGATGAGCTGGACAGTGAGTATATAGTTGTTAGTTTGTAACAACTATAGTTCCTTTGAAACTGTTCAAAAATGGCATTATATCCCTACATTATTTTCTTTTAATAATGTAAATAAACTCAACATGTTGTTGCCTAAACTGATTTCTTGTTTTTTAAAGGAGTAATGCAAATCAAAATGACGTTTTATATACCAAGAAGCAAATGGTGATATGCTACAGTGCATCTTAAAATCATCAGGATGAAGAACTGTTAATAGATTTACATTTCCAATCAAAATTATTCAACCTCCATTGCAAATCGGCTTTATTGTGAAAATGTACTGGCTTTTAGCTGTTTGCAATGAACAAATCAAACAAAAGCAATTGAAATAGCTCAACACAATGAATGCATCATTTAATTTCCACAAATCGAACTGAAAATACAACTCATTATGACTACTACAGTCTCAAAATTATTCAACCCCCTTAATAGAATCCCTCACAACAGCACAAATATGCAAAATAGGTGTTGTCTCAAGCACACCTGATGCAAGTAATCAACAGCTTCATTAGTTGCACCAGGCTTGCTTGCACTGGAACACATTAAATACCTGAACTGGCAAGGGGTTTGATGGCAACAGGCACTGAGGTTTCAGTGAGCAGTAAGGCACATACTACACGCAGAAGGTTTCCATGACAGAACTCCAACACATAAAACTTTACTGACCCAAAAGCACAAGAAAAGTTGTCTCCAGTTCAAAATCATATAAAGAAGCCATAGAGGTTTTGGGATTGTGTTCTGTGGAGTGATGAAATCAAACTGGATCTTTTTGGCACAATGGATCATGTCTTTATGTCTGGAGGAAGAAGAATGAAGCATACGCTGAAAAGAAAACACAGTCAAGCATGGTGGTGGCTCGGTGATGCTCTGGGGCTGCTCGGTAATGCTCTGGCACAGGAAACCTGCAGCATGTGGAAGGCAAAATGGATTAATTGAAGTATTAGGAAATCCTAGCAGAAAATGTCATGCTGTCTGTGAGGAAGCTGAAGCTTTGCCATCATTGGACCTTCCAAAGAGAAAATGAGCCCAACCAAGCATTCTTCAAATTCCACCAAGGCTTGGTTGCAGAAGAAGTCCTGGAAGATCCTACAGTGGCCAGTCACCTGACTTGAACCTCATATAAAAGCTCTGGTGGGATTCGAAGAAGACAGTTCCAGCAAGCAAACCCAATAATATTGCTGAACTGGAAGCCATTGCTCATGAGGAATGGGATAAGAGTCCACAAGGAATGCTGCCAGAGGCTAATGTCTGATTATGCGTCTTGTTTGTAGCAGGTCTTGACAACAAAAGGGTGCTCTACTAAGTACTAAAGATGCACCAACCCCTTGCACACCACACGAACAACTGATTGGTGGTTTTACACTAACATAAATCGCGGGAATGGACCTTGTTTCAGCTATGCATCACAAACATGACATGATGCAAATCAGGAATGCCCTTTCCAGAATGTAATGCACAGCTATTAGATATATACAGCTGTTGTCTCACCTAACATAACATCAAATGCTTGGTATTTGGACCATCAGATGAAAATAAGGGAGGGTCATGTCTTTTTATTCTTTGTTGAGGGGAGGATCATCCAACGTTTTTTTAGTCTAGGGTGGGTAGTTCACCAAACTTTTGTTATCATAATAACCGCAAACTTTCCAGATGGCTTGTTTGGTGCATATTTTCCATGTAGCACTTAGTCTCTGCCCCCCATTGCCCCCCATTGCTAGGCATATCCTGACCATGTGAAGTGAGCGCTACTGGAGTGGTACTTGAGCAAGAGCCTTCTGGACCGGTCATATTTGCTCAAATATTGCTCTGCACTCTAGTCAATCGGGGTCCGTTTTCGTATCATTTATCACACTAAACTTTTCTTTGTCAAATCTTGCTCACAGATGTGCAGATGGGCTGAAGGGCTAATTATTGCTACTAATTATTCCTGATTAGTTTGAATTCTGGTTAGGTGAAGGGCAGTGACTCTTTTACACTGGTGCCCTGTGATACAGCAATATAAAAACCATAGCAACAAATGAAATTAAATATAATATAAATAATAATAAATAATATAAATAAATTTAAACAGACAAACAGTTAAAACATGTTGAGATAATAACTCACTTTTAATTCAAGACATGTAACAGGCATTTATATTTGTTTTAAAAGACACCTATTCATTTTTTTTGCTCTGAAAATGCACATCTCGTTTACCTTCCTGGCCGGTTTAACTGGCAAAAATACATTTGACTCGAAAAAGAGTTTACTCCCTGTCACGTATTTCTCGTAAATGTAAAGGAGAGAGACAAGAGTGAAGGATTTCCAAGAACTTAACCAGTATTTATTAACACGGACTCAATTAAACAAAACAGCCACGAGGGGCTAAACAAAGAGCAATACGAATAGGACACGTAACAGGAACAATGAACCACAAGGGCTAGAAAGACACACACTAAATACTAAAACAAATAAGGACTGATAGAAAACTCCTGGAACATAATCAACACTGAAGGGGAACTATGGGAGAATGGAGAACTAAACCAACATGCTAGGCACTGAAAGGAAACCAGGGGGAACCAAATCATTACACAGTCGGAAGCAAGCTCAAGACAGGACACACAGGGGAGCAACTCAAAAATAATAAAGTCCATGATCCAGCCCACACTGGGCCTGATGTGACACTCCCTCAAAGGGGAGTCATTGTTTCCACAACAATGTTAGTGAGTAAATCTACTGAAATGGCCACCATCTTGATGGAGTGTGATGAGTAAGATGAGAAAGCAGAGGTTAAGTCATGTATGTCATAACTGTAAAAGACAATGGCTATCTGTACATCTTTGCCAAGCTCAAACCAGTACAGAAGGCATCAATAAATTGTTGGGGAGGGTCATGCCTCTTTTCCCAATCATTTAGGAGGTTCATAGAAAAATGCTGGCGAATGGAGGGTCAGGTCTATTTTGACTAAAGATCCCCAAACTCCTCCGGTAGCCCCTTAAATAAAAAACTAACAGTCCCTTAATAATTAATTTCACTGGATATGACCATGTCATTACGGAAGTTCTGCCCCATCCGGAATGACAGAGTTAAGGCAGGTCATAGCCGTATTTCCAACCTTGTAATACATCATGGTCATAAATCACGTTTGGCAGAAAGTGAGCTACATTTACTACTGATGATGACTTGCAAAATCTATATGCATCTCTGTATTCACCATTGCATATCTACTACTTGTTTGCCTTCGACTTTATACACTTGATGGAGGGGAAAAACAAATGTTTACTCCTTATGTATTAACTGATCACTTTATATTCAATGCATACTGTATATGTACTATCGAATCCTCCAGTAGGATAGCTTCAGAACAGGAAGGCGGGCTGCGGCCTTAGGCAGATCCCTGTGTTAGTATAAGGAGGGTTTTATTATCCATTAGCCTGATGAGTTTACTTACAGTACATGGCCCTAGAGGGTTTTAGATTGGAATATGCCCTATAGATAACACAGTTTTAACTTGGGTTTCAAGTCACACTATCTTCTGGTCTAAGTACAACAAGTCACTAGGCTTGCAATTCCTAAGACTGTAAGCTCAGGTCCACCGGGCATCAGTGGAGTATAACTAAGAGAACCCAGAAACCAGGAGGGACTTCTGACTTGGCCAGCCTGATCTCTCAGAACAGTAAAATTACAAAATGGTACAATTAATAAAACACATTTTTCCATCTCAGATATGTAGATTTTATTCATGTCACAAAGTCCTTAGAACTTTGTGACACTCCGACCGGTCCTACGAGAAACCAGTGCGTGCAAATGTTTCCTAGGTATGTATTGAATGTAAACAAACTGGCATTGGGGGAATACACACGCTATCTCGCCTGCAAGCCTGAATGGAAGGGGTTTGATGCAAATTATCGACAGTCGGCGTTAAGGGGTAAACTACCCAAACCCTAACCTTGACCACTCAGAAACCTTGCTGTTAATTAGATCAAAGCCTTACCCAAACCCTAACCTTGACCACTCAGAAACCTTGCTGTTAATTCGATTTAAGCCTTACCCAAACCCTTACCCTAAACATTACCACTCAGAAACCTTGCTATTAATGTAACATGTATGACATTGTAATGTATTGTTTGGAAACATGGTGACAGTGAGGAAAAAAAGGATAAAAAAGAAAGCACATTCGCAACATGTCTGCATTGCGCTGGAATAGAAAACAAAATACATGCAAAGTGTCTGGATTTGAATCTCTGGGATGTGATTGGCATGTTTATTCGCCCTTCCATCGTCCCCATCCTACCAACCTGCAAAATCTATGCTATTTACACTCTGCTACGTCATCATGCGATTCCGTAAATCTGCCACAGATTTCGAAGTTAAGGGTCAGTGTTAATTTCACTGAATATTTTGCCATTCCGTGAAACTGCCATGGATTTTGAAGTTAAGGGTCTGTCTTCATTTCACAGAATTCTGTGAGATCACGTTGGACTTGGCTGTCCACCTGCTAAACTCAGCATGGGCACAATCTTTCCTTATTCCATGCATACTTTATCTTAAAGTCTCCAAAGCAAACTTATTTTAAATACTCATAATGTTACTGTAAACTCTTTTTGTCTATGAAATTAATTTATACTTTAATTTGCTGTCTCCTGAGAATAATATTTAAACTTTGTCAAAATCATTTCCACCACACATGACCCAGCACCTGACTCCTAACTCCAACAATATTGACCCCTAGTCAGGCCCAAAACGCAAACAACTAAACAACATACATTCTAGCAAAAAAAAACAGTCACTCTAATGGATTCTTGATCCCTCAAACACTAGCATTTAGCATTCCTGAGCTAGAATCTGGAGACCAGGGATACTAGCTGAGTCCAACAACACCCTAGGTGTGCATCCATGACCACATAAACAACATTACTGAATGCATGCCTAAATGTAACTAATGGCTTATAATAACGTAAATAGCCATACAAGCTTTATGTCATTTAGAAAATGAATGCCTGGCTGTCAAATCCAATCAAACTCTGTTATAAAATATGTATGAGTGCTACTGTGAGCTCTTTGTGTGTTTGTTAGACACACTTGCATTGGTGCCAACTATAATGTGTGTTAGGCAAGGCAAGTTTATTTATATAGCACATTTCATACACAATGGCAATTCAAGGTTCTTTACATGAACTTTACGTGTTAGATAATGACTGTGCATATAAGAGAGAGTGACAGTTTGTGTGGAACAGTATAATGGTTTATATGAGAGAGTATAATGGTATATATGTGAGAGTATAATGGCACATACTATATGTGAGGTTATGGTGTTGTATTTGAGATCAAGTACTGTATGAAATATGGCCTCTCATACAACTATACTCAGGATTAATTACTTGTACATATTGTACATTCAAGTGAATGTTTTAGTTTGTCCAATCTGCTGTCTGCTACTGTATAATATAGAGACACAATATTAAGAGACTGGCAGCATCTGTGTCAGTGTGTGTCTCAGTGTTGTCTTCTTACCTCCACTGCACTATCTGCAGCAGTTGAACTGTCTGTACTGGGCACAGCAACTTCCTAGTTGTGAATACCATAAATTAACACATATCACATGATGAAGAAAAAAACTCAATCCGTGGCTCAATACAATATAACAGCGTACTTATAGTTTATTGGCAATGAGTGCCTGTTATAGCGAGTGTTAACCCTAACACAGTGTTATTTAGATAATGTGTACTGTATGTAGGCAGTCATTCAATGTTTTATTTGAATACATAGCTGCTTGTGTTTATTGTAAAGCACAGTGGAAATGTGTTGTTTGTAGATGGCTTTTGCCTTATGTGTTATGTTGTAAGATTGTTAGGCTTATTGCAGGTAGCCTAGTCTATATGTTCTCCATCTCTCTCTTTCTTTAACTAGCCCAGTCTACTACAGTTAAATACAATATACAGGCAAAAACACTGGTGCTCAAGGGCATTAGTAGTTAAAGTATTGCTACTGCCACAACAACAATTGTTTGACCATGCCTTAAACTACCTATTTTTATGTTTTTCTATGCCCTTGTAATTATATCAGATTATTGTAACAACAGAGACATTGCACAATTCAATAAAATCCCCTTAAATGCAATTTTGACCTGTGAAAACAACTGAATACTATACAGTGGGGGTCAAACGTTTTTTCAAATTTTTGTGTGTTTTGATAGAAATTGATACCTTTATTAACCAAGTTGGTATTACATTGACAAGAAATGATCATCAAAACATGTTTAATTAAAGATGAGCTAAAGGTTTAGGATACTGAAATAATGGCTGCTGAAAATGTGGTCTTTGCAGTTTGTGAATAATTAATTATGAATCAGTCATTTCTAACAGTGATAGATAATTGCCACATTAGTAATATATTGGATATGTACAGTCGTATGCAAAAGTTTAGGCACCCCTGGCAATTTCCATGATTTTCATTTATAAATAATTGGGTGTTCAGTTTGATCTTTCAAATAACTGAAGGACACAGTAATATTTCAGTAGTGAAACTAGGTTTATTGGATGAACAGAAAATGTGCAATATGCATCAAAACAACTGTATTTGAATTACTTGAATGCCTCCTTGGTGAATAAAGGTATATAAAACAATCTGACCAGCCCACAATTAAAAAATATGTTCCAGCCCTTTTGGCATTTGTCATTGCCAGATGGCTAGTCTGCCTGTCGGTGAGTATTACACAGATGGAGTAATTAGCTCTCAAAATCATCTTGTGTGCAAACAAAAATGATATTGTAGTCTACGGACTTCCAGTACTAGCCTAGCCAAATTTGGTCAGATTTTTAGATTGCTCTGTTCTTTTGCAAGTGTATCAACATTTAAAGCATCACACATTTCCCATTGTTCCTCTTATTACAGTATTATACACAATTTTAGACCCCTGAATCTGTACTTGCACAAAATGTAAAATTAATTACATTTTTTGTTTACAGTATGACAAATGTAAAAAGATTAAAACCCATTTAATCCTGAATTTTCCCACATATCAAAATATCCACATCATGTGTCATTAGTAACCCTTTGAAATAATCATTTTTTTTACATTTCCTGGAAATGTAGGTGAAAAAGTGTGTTTTATGGTTGGTCAATTGTGACCGGTGGGATAATTTGTTGTATACTGAACAGTGGTGGGCGGTCAGGGCCTGCAAGGCCTTCTCTGCAGGCCCAAAGATAGTCAGAAAGAATAGAATCAGAAATATATATTTGTACATCTTTAATATATTTTTTCATTAACACTATATATATGTTTTACAAAGTTAATTTCAAGTAGTCTATAAGGTAATTTCATTGCTACAGTATGCTCTGTTCAGTTGCCTTGCTTTTAGCGCAGCTCATATAAATAAAAGCTTTTATCCAACAAGATTTTTTTATCTGTGTTGTCCCTGGGTAGACTGGGGTATTCAAAATTCAGAGTGAATACCGTCTGCTGTTGAAACCCATCAGTACCATGTTGTTGATTGTCATATTTTTAACCAATCAGATTTCGACTTTACCATGTTGGGTGTGTTCTTTGACCAACTAGGGCATTTCTGCCAGCCTAACCTTACGTCAGCATTGTTTCTGTTGCTGATAGAAGTGGCAGTTCGATAAAGTAAAAAAAAAAATGTTAAAAAACGTTTGCCATCCAAACAAGAACTAGCTTACACCCGTCTCCGATTTCTTTAAACTTTCAATTTTTAGATTGTTAGATTTTTTTAGCAGAATGGCAGATGGAGGTGAAGAAGTAGCTTTGGTGGCGAATATAAGACTGGACAGGATCAACTCTCAGCACTGGGCAAGAACTTTTATTGGAACTTAACGCAAAGATGTGCTGTATAACCGTATCATAGATGTATTTTTAAGGAGGACAGACTTTATTTTCAAATAATGAGCAGCTTTGGTGAGTTTGATGGATTTTTATATTTTTTTACTAGCCTTAACGGTTCTTAACGGGGCTTAGTGCATATACTGTATAAAACAGGAAGAGATAAACAGACACACTTCATCCTGGTGCCAGGCCTATTAATTATTACTGCTTGCTTGTTTTAGATTACTACTGGTGTGATGCATGTTCAGATTGTGTATTTATGTAAGGTCTATGGTTCAGATTCAGTGGTCTTAGCAGGCTGTGCCTTTGAGTGTGCGTGGTAAACCTGCTTGTGGTTTAATGTCTGCAATCTCTGGGGAAGCCTGTTGAATCCTGATTGTTCCTTCTGGCATTTTTGCATGTTTGTAGTGTTGTGACTGGGTGTTGTGAGTTAGTACTTGCTTTATTGGTTAGGACATTGATTTTGGCTATCCGATGGCTACAGTATGTGTAATGTGACATCCTGTCATAGTGCGTAATAGTGGTACATTCTTATGGTTTCAGTCATGTCGGGTCAATTAGTGTATTGCAAGTCTCATAGATGTTGAGCCTTGTGTTAAGTTTATTCCACTCGATAAAGGTTATTTATCTTCACTATGAATATGGGGTGGTTATGCTGAATGACACTAAGCTATAGCCCTAGATTGTCATTGTGAGGTTATTACAATGCATAATAATTAAGGGAAGATAGTGAAAGCCTAGGTATAAAATGCACGGCCTGCCACTGATACTGAATTGAAGGACTTCTCCTATGCAGTCATCAACATTTGTATATATCCCAGTCCAGTAATTAACCCATTTAAAACTGACAGTCCCCAGCATTGCCACTAGAATGCTCAGTCTGTCACGGTTCAACAGGATGAGGAGGCAGGCGCGTCTTCACTAGACATATATTTATTAACACAAGGAAGAACTTGACAAACACAAAGAAGAAACATTAGGGACTACACTGATACATAACATGTAAATTGACCACACTACCTAACACAAGACCAGACTACATTAAACATTTCAACATAATAATGACGTCTACAAAACAGAACAACCACGTACCTTGACAAACACAAAGAACCTCACAGGACTTACAAACACTCAGAACTAAATACCATACTAACGAGGGAAGGAGGTGTAGGTGTGGACTAAACAACAGAACTGATTGGTTAATCAAAACATGTGACAGGATCATGTGACAAAAGGAGCGGGAAACAAAACCAAAACAAAACATATAGGGGAGAAACCACCCTGTAGTGACACAGAACAGGCACAAAGACTATGGACATTGTGACAGAACCCCCCATCTAAGGAGCGACACCTGGCGCGACCACTCCAACAACAACCAAGGAAACACAAAAACAGGTACACAAAGACACGAGAGGAGGAGGGCAAGGGAGGGTAGCGGGGCCCAGGCAAGCGGGGACACGGGAGGCGGCCGGGCGGCAGGGAACAAAGGGGCCGGCCGGGCGGCAGGGAACAAAGGGGCCGGCCGGGCGGCAGGGAACAAAGGGGCCGGCCGGGCGGCAGGGAACAAAGGGGCCGGCC
>JACXGM010029764.1:0-13545 GCA_016801145.1 Umbra pygmaea
GATTTCGGTTTAGTTATTTTGACAGGCTTAATTGTTCATGACAAGATATGGCCATGAGAAATTTGGTGACGATTGATACTTGTTTAGGTACATTAAACCACGTTAAGCTTTTTCACGTTAAGCATTTTATTATGTCCCTACCAAAAGTAACCGTGCAACCGCTCGAGTCTAATGTAATCAAGCGGAATTGCCGAGACCATGCACCAGGCTACTGAATGAGACCGAAAGTAACCGTGCAACCACTCAAGTTTAATGTAATCAATCTGAATTGCCATGAAAACAATCATCTATGCACTAGAATCAAAGCTTGGTTAATAACCCAAACTAGTAGAGATCCAAGACACCCACATTATCAATGGGGAAGTACATCACATACAAATAGCAACACGGCATGGTAGTTATATTAAGTTAATGTTGCAGGCTGCATGGTAGAGGCTGTCACAGGGAGAGGCTACTGAACGAGACCGTAACCGAGGGTACTGCTTGAGTCTAATGTAATCAATTCTTATATTGTTGTAATTCTTGTTTTTAAGCCCACTGCATAGAATCGCCGTGCCATGTCAAAAATAATTTCTCTGTATGGGATGATGTATGGTATTCGATGCACATAATAAATAAACTTGACAAATGGGTGTCTCCTCCCGCCGTGGGCACGCGAACCGGTGACAAAATCTATTAACTCGGTAAGCCAACCAACAACCGTCCGGTTGACTCCGACTCGCGTAAGAGTCGGTTGTCCCATCACCAGTTGGCTGATTTCTAGAAACCAGAGTTCTTTGGTAAAGGTGGGGATAGCTGCAGGTTTCACCCGCTGCTTAGTGCTTACTGACACCTACAGGACTGTGCGTAGTACTGTACTCACGTTTCTTCTTTCTCTCACATGTTACCGGCATTAAATAAAATGAGCAAACATCGATTCTAGAGCCCAGAGTATCGATACAAAATCGTGAAGAAAAGAATCGCGATTCATCATTAAATCGTTGTATCGGCACAGCCCTACGCTGCACCGTGGCAAACTGCATTCATCACCGACCGTACAGTGTACCCCTTAACAAACTTACCCATTACAGTGCTGCACTGTGGCAAACTGCATTCATCACCGACCGTACAGTGTACCCCTTAACAAACTTACCCATTACAGTGCTGCACTGTGGCAAACTGCATTCATCACCGACCGTACAGTGTATTCATTAACAAACTTTCCGCTGGGAAACGCACTGTATGGGTCTATTTCAGAGAAAATAAATATTGAATACTCGGTTACAAATGGAGAAACTTTCCCATTTCAACAGGAATTGCGAAAATCACAGGTCAGTTTTTGATAACTGGCGTGAATTTTAATATGCTGCAGTAAAATCATCACCAGCCTCTTACCTGCAAATTAAGGTAGAACCATTCACAACTCAACCATGAACAATACTTGTCTCTTTAAGCAATTTGCATTGCCAACTGTAAGCCTTGCTCAATGATCTGCATGAATGACCACAAATCCTCTTGCCATTGACGATTCCAAGTCACAGTTCAGCTCATGTAGCACAGATTTTGTGGTTTGACTGATCAAGTCTGTTTCCAAAGATGGCGGCTGCATTGTAGACACGAACGGTAATGTATTTTAAACTATATTTCTAATAAACTGTCTGTAAACTTATAAAGTTCTCAATGCTTCGGTTAGCATGTAAGGACTGTTGATAAAGTCGGGTTATAGCTTAATACTAAATTGTGGGCATCGCGACAGTTACTTCGGGGGGAAATGCGGGAAGTAAAGAGATTTGTATGGTTTTGTTTGGGAAGGGAGAAAAACGAAGAAAATAAGTGTGACAGTTCTTGCGCCAGTTATTATAGCTTTATCGTTTTGTAGGTCAGTTATTAGCAGTGTGTATAAGAGCTAATAAAGGTTAGTTATGTACACAGAAACCGTGGACTAACTCATCTTTGATTGAGGAACAGGCAAGTCCGTTTAAACGTGGGTGTTACTACAAGACAGGAGATAATTGTTTTGGCCCTGGAGCTAGCATTGAACAGCTCCCCTGCGCTCTCCCGACCATGGTCTGGAGACAGAGCAGGACTCTGATTATGCTACCGTGGAAGTGTGGTGCTATTTTGAGCCTTGTTAGTGGTCTATAATAGCAATTTATTTTTACTACAAATGTGCCCTCACAACTAGCATTATAGGGTTATTATCAGCTCACACTTAAACTGGGCACATTCGATTAGCATGAAAACATATCCCAGAGAACGGTCGACTAGGTAGTAATGTGTTATTAACCCCTAGGTTCATTTTGCGACAGAGTTGTCCTTTAACTTTTATTTCTTCATTAGAGACAAAATATTTGAGACAAAATGTTAAATAGTGCTCTGCGGGAAGTTCACAGACACTGGTTTCAGCTCATAGTAAGATTTCACACTTTTACCATACATGACAGCTTTTAATCAGTAAGCAACAAACTAGTGAAGAAGAATAAGTAACTTGATTGAAATCTTATCCCTTTTATTAGAATGTATACAGTATGGACGGCAAATGGTGGAACAAAATGGCTGAGAGCTAGCGGATCAGGCCAAAATAGATCCTGAAACAAATCTCCTGTTCTGACAGGATCCCCTTCAAACAAACATGATGAAGTATTGTGTTATGTTTACAGAACTTACCATCCCCCTCTCCACCATAAACTCTAAACCTGGTGTCTTCACAGAAACCAGAAGACAGTAATTTTCATTTATTTACACTGAACTCCTCACCCTCTCTCTTTAAGCCAGGCTCCTCCCTCTGAACTTTGGTTTCAGTTTCAAATTGAAACAGACACATTCTTATTCGCTGCATGTCACAGCAGGTCCAATTAAAATGAAACTGGAAGCTGTTGTCATTTCTATCCACAATTGTATTGAATTACAATGTTATTCCTGATGTTCACTTGTTCCAATATAATGATAATGTTGTTCCTGACATCCATGTATTCCACTGTAAAATTAGGCTATTCCTGAAGCTCATTTATTCCACTATAAAATTATGTTAATCCTGAAGCTATTTTGTTCCATTCATTCATGTTTATTTGTATAGGTTGTTGTTGTATTGACAGTACAAAAAGAAACATGATCCCAGTCAATACTATTTTGTTCCATTATAATATGATGTTTTTCCTGAAGCTTGTGTTACACTATAATATGATGTTTTTCCTGAAGCTTGTGTTACACTATAATATGATGTTTTTCCTGAAGCTTGTGTTACACTATAATATGATGTTTTACATTGTAATCATTTAGCAGATGCTCTTATCCAGAGTGATTTACAATAAGTACATGGACATCCTTTTCAATTCTGCTCCTGAAGGACATAACTTTTCTGGTTTTCATCTGATCCCTGGGACTGGTTCAGTGACTAGTTTAGACCTGGGACACCAGGTGAGTGATTGGTTTAAACCTGGAACACCAGGTGAGAGTAGTCAGGTAGAAAGCAAGTGTTTTGCTCCCCAGGTCCTGAAGAGAACAGCTTGAGGAAATGTCAGAAGTTAAAGGTTTCTACATAAACGAACAGATCCCATTCTACATGTCAGCACATCCATTCCTTTATGTATCCATCCTATTTATTGGATTTTGTTTCCAAGCTGTAATGTCCAAAGATAACACGGACATGGGTAAAATTAGCATAAAGCCCTTTAGAGTAAGTCAGTTTCTGTAAAAAACAGTCTTATCTGTTATCTAGTTGTCGTTGAAGTAATCATAATAATAACTAGAAAGGGAAATACTGTAGAAGCACTCCAGGCTTCAACAACATGTCACGTGATTTACTTCAAAACTGAAGGAAAAGCGAAAGCAGGTAACATGAATGCAAACAAGGAACATAATCCATGCTGCTTCTACTGTTCACCTTTATTTACTCAATAGATGTAAAGCAACAACAAATATAAACTCACCTAAAGGATTATTAGGAACACCATACTAATACTGTGTTTGACCCCCTTTCACCTTCAGAACTGCCTTATTTCTACTTGGCATTGATTCAACAAGGTGCTGAAGGCATTCTTTAGAAATGTTGGCCCATATTGATAGGATAGCATCTTGCAGTGGATGGAGATTTGTGGGATGCACATCCAGGGCACAAAGCTCCCGTTCCACCACATCCCAAAGATGCTCTATTGGGTTGAGATCTGGTGACTGTGGGGGCCATTTTAGTACAGTGAACATTGTCATATTTTTAAGAAACCATTTGAAATGGTTTGAGCATTTTGACATGGTGCATTATCCTGCTGAAAGTAGCCGTCAGAGGATGGGTACATGGTGGCCATAAAGGGATGGACATGGTCAGAAACAATGTTCAGGTAGGCCGTGGCATTTAAATGATGCCCAATTGGCACTAAGGGGCCACCACCACCACCAGCCTACACAGTGGTAACAAGGCATGATGGATCCATGTTCTCATGTCCAAATTCTGACTCTACCATCTGAATGTCTCAACAGAAATCGAGACTCATTAGACCAGGCAACATTTTTCCAGACTTCAACTGTCCAATTTTGGTGTGCTATTGCAAATTGTAGCCTCATTTTCCTATTTGTAATGGAGATGAGTGGTACCCGGTGGGGTCTTCTGCTGTTGTAGCCCATCCGCCTCAAGGTTGTGCGTGTTGTGGCTTCATAAATGCTTTGCTGCATACCTCGGTTGTAATGAGTAGTTATTTCAGTCAAAATTGCCCTTCTATAAGCTTGTAGCCGTCGGCCCATTCTCCTCTGACCTCTAGCATCAACAAGGCATTTTCGCCCACAGGACTGCCGCATACTGGATGTTTTTCCCCTTTTCACACCATACTTTGTAAACCTTAGAAATGGTTGTGCGTGAAAATCCCAGTAACTGAGCAGATTGTAAAATACTCAGACCGGCCCGTATGGCACCAACAACCATGCCACGCTCAAAATTGCTTAAATCACCTTTCTTTCCCATTCTGACGTTCAGGAGATTGCCTTGACCAGGACCACACCCCTACATGCATTGAAGCAACTGCCATGTGATATGTTGAGTAGATAATTGCATTAATGAGAAATTGAACGGGTGTTCCTAATAATCCTTTAGTGAGTGTACAATGCTCCAAAACTTTAACTGAAAATCTAAGTCAACAAGTCAAATCACAGGCTGTTGCAACTTGCATGAATTTCATCACGGCAACTCATCTGCCTGTATGCACTCCTGACAATGTCTGGGCATGCTCCTGATGAAACGGTGTATGGTGTCCTGGGGGATCTCCTCCCAGACCTGGATCAGGGCATCAGTGAGCGTCTGTGACGCTACTTATCAGTGTCGGATGCACCGATACATAATGTCCCAGAGGTTCATAATTGGATTCAGGCCTGGGGAACGTGAGGGCACCAGCATAAGGTCTGAGGATGGGTCTGGGGATTTCATCCCAGTACCTAACAGCAGTCATTATACTGTTGGCTATCATGTGGAGGTCTGTGCAACCCTCCAGGATATTCTTCCCCAGACCATCCATGACCCACCGCCAAACCGGTCATGCTGGGTGATGTTGCAGGCAGCAAAGCATTCACCATGGCATCTCCACTCTTTCACGTCTTTCACATGTGCTCAGTGTGAACCTGCTCTCTGTGGAGACTTTGGGGCACCAATGGCGGACCTGACAATTCTGGTGTTCTCTGTCGAATGCCAGTCAAGCTGCACAGTGCTGGGCTGTGAGCACAGGTCACACAAGAGGACATCCGGCCCTCATGCCACCTTCATGGTGTCTGTTTCTGACAGTTTGGTCAAAAACATGCACACCAGTAGCCCGCTGGAGGTCATTTTGTAAAGCTCTGGCAGTGCTCCTCCTGTTCCTCCTCACACGAAGGAGCAGATACCGGTCCTGCTGCTGGGTTGATGCCCTTCTACGGCCCGGTTCAGGCCTGCTTGTGTAACGGCCCATCTCCTGATATCTCCTCCAAGCGCTTTAAACTGTAATGGGAGTTACAGCAAATCTTCCTGCAATGGCACGTATGGATGTGTCATCCTGGAGGAGCTGGACTACCTGTGTAACCTGAATGGGCTGCAGGTACCACCTAATGCTACCAGTAGCAACAAGGACACTAGCAAAACTTGGGAAGAATCAGTCAGAAAGTATAAGGAGAGAGAAATTGTCTGTGGGTACCACCTAAGAAACCATTCCCTTTTGGAGGTTGTCTTGCTGTTGCATCTCCAGTGCACCTGTTGTCATTTCCATTTGCACCATATGATATTAATTTTCAATCGCTTATGCTTTCTAACTGGTCAAATTAATATCCCTTAAGTTTAATTGACTTGGTGTTGTACTGTGATGATTGTGTGTTCCATTTATGTTTTTCATCTCTGTACTTTCACCCCGCAGCCTGTGTGAGTTAATACATGGAGAATACTAAGGGCATGGGGAGGGTCTATAGAAAATCATTATATCTCTTTGAAATAGTCACTTTATTTGTCTTACAGCCTGAAATCAAAACCCATTAAAAATATATTTTTTCCTTCCAGATTTATTTACACATTCTGTCTTACAACATTCAAGAAATGTAAAAAGGCAACCAAAATGTAAAAAGAAAATGAGAACACACAGTTGGAAAAGTTATCAGTCCCAAGATTTAATACTTTGTAGGGCCAAATTTTACTTTATTTATAGCCATCAGTCTGTTTGGATATATCTCAATTAGCTTTACGCTCCTAGATTGGCGAACATTTGCACATTCTTCCTTGCAAAATTGTTCGAGTTCAGTCAAATTCTGTGGTGAACGGTGATTGACTGCTGTCTTCAAGTCCATCCACAGATTTTCAATTGGATTTAGGTCAGGGCTCTGATTTGGCCACTCAAGGACATTCACCTTCCTGTCCTTTAGTGGTGTGTTTAGGGTTGTTGTTGTGCTGAAAGGTGAACCACCTGCCCATCTTCAGCTGTCTAGCAGAGGGCTGCAGGTTTTCCTCAAGAATTTGGTTGTAATTGGCAGCATCCATTATCCCTTAAATCCTGAGCAATTGCCCAGTCCTCGCTGAAGAAAAACACCCCCACAGCATAATGTGTTGCCACCACAATGTTTCACAGTAGGTATGGTGTGTTTTGGGTGGTGAGCTGTGATTGATTTTTGCCAAACATATCGCTTGTGGTTCAGTCGAAAACGTTTTACCATTAGAATATTCCAAGTGTTGCAAAGTGCAAACGAGACTCCGTGTGGCCCTATTTTCAGAAGATGCTTCTTTCTTGCCACCCTGCCATACAGGCCAGCTTTGTTTAAAGCTTGTGAGAGTGTTGATACATGCACAGACCGCCCAATCTCAGCCATAAGGACTTTTAAGTCCTTCAAAGTTGCCATTTGCCTCTTGGTAACTTTCCTGATCAATGTTCTCCTGGCTCCGTCAACCAGTTTAGAGGAACAGCCCAATCCATGCAAGGTTTTGGAACTCCATCCATAACTTTATCCCTTCACCAATAACTCCATTCTTAAATTCATCCCTCCACCAATAACTTCATCCATAACCTTATCCATACACCAATAACTTGGCCACATCCATAAGTTCATCCCTTCACCAATAAGCCATGCCCTCTACCTGCCCTGCATATGGCAGACAGACACAAACACACCGTCACTTCATCCACCGTTACTTCATCTACCAGACATGGATCTGTCTCTGTTTTAAAGAAGTGAAACTCACACACGAACCGTCTGTGTGGTGTAGGTTTCATTACTTGTAAAGGCAACATCCCGCTAATAATGTGGCTAGTCCAGATGGACAGTGACCACTAATCACAGCTTACTCTATGAAACTATTGTGCTAACATGGCTAATGGAAATGAAGGCTACAATCACAAGTCACAATTGCTTTAAAGGGAATTGTAAAAGAAAATTGAGTGTACTCTGTAATCTTTCATCATTTTGGGAAATTAATTGCAATCAAATTGTCTATAAACCTATCTTTATTAGATTTGGACGATGTCTTTTGACTGGATACAATATTTTTCACAAATTGCCCCCTATACCAGAAGGCTTAGGTCAAATGTACTGCACTATAGGTTATTTGTGGGGGGAACTCACTAAATGAACCTGGAGTTAGTTGGGCCATGTTGGAAATCTACCATTGATTTCACTGCAGGATATCGCTCAAGTATTGTTAGTATATTGATAAAAAATTGGCTATATATGAAAACACTTGCGATTTGATACTTTGAGATTTTAGGTCGAAAAATATATTTTTTAGTTGGGTGAGGATGAGGAAAACGGCCTTATTGTTTATATATAAAATATATCTTGGTATTTCAGTCTGTTTGAGTGAGAATGGTTGGCCTATATATAATTACATGATGTCAGCAGGCTAATTTGAGTGATTAATATAGCTGCAGGGGGGCCTGGAACATGCTATCCGACTTAGGTATGTAACGTGTTTTGTTTATTTAAAGTTCAGGGTATTATTTAAGCCAATGTCGAACCAGTTTTGCTTCAGAATACGTGTGTTCGGAAGAATTTGTACATGATGTGAAAAAATATATTGCTCCAATGAGTTAAATGGGATTTGAGCCAGAATAAAATGACGTTGACATTTGGTTCCAGAAATACTAAACCAACAACGTTATTTTCTTTGTTGCTTGTACATACACAGCATATTATTTTAAGGCCCCTAAAATACATTTTGTTGAATACTAAAACCTACGAGATTATGCAAATAATTTTCTAATAGGAATAGCCCCATTTCTCAGAATGTGGTAGTCTATTGGGAAGTATATAAATGAAACTGACGTGGATTCCTGCGAGGAAAGAGTATGAAAGACACAGGACTAGAATCACCTGGTCCTTCTGTGAAGTGACAAGCATGACCAATCATGGGAGGTTTTATAATAAGCTTCAATGGAAGCGAAACCTTCAAAGGGAAGCTATCAGATTTAGATTTGAGTGGCGTGGCTACTCGGCTAACTCAAGCTAACCAGGGTTTCAAAGAACTGTAGAACTGAAAGTAAAAAAGAATGTTTCCTGGAATCGATTGTTTTGAAGGCGGAGCACCGAGGTGTACATTAAAGGAACTGAGTCGTTTAACTTCGTTTCAGACACAAACGAGTCTACATTGACAGAGGACGTTTCGCAGCCACAGTCCTGGATGTCCCAATTCAATCATACAGCTGGATTACAGAGCAATACCTTCACTGTTTGGAAGGTGAATGTTGGTGACCGCCACGAACCGGATTACTTTACTGGTTTGATAAAAGCCGATTCTGCCAAGGGAACAGAAAAAACTGCATTGCACTCATTTTGCAAACCTGTAAGGCTTTAAAATGTTTTTTCTGTTACTGTACTTATTTATTTTGTTTAACACAATGTATTTCATTGCTTTTCGCAACTGGTCAACATAAAGCAGTTTTGACAACGCGCCATTTTACATAAAATAATATTCTGACTCCACACAACAGTAATGATGTTTGTGTCCGGTTGGATGTCTATTGTGGAACACTCTGTACTGTACTCAACCCACTCGACAGGCGTTTCAAACAAATCAGTATTGTCTTGTAGTTGTTTCATCTGAGGAGACTTGCTAGAAATGCATAATGTTCCATACATTCTGAAAATAGAATGACTGACTTAATTCAAAAGCTTGGTGATTTACTGTAGTCGAGAAATGTAAACACTTGTTCTCGGTGGGAAATGTATGAAATGCATTGACTTTAACAGATGCATGATGGTTTTGTAACTAACTTTGTCAGTCTAAATCACTGGTTACCTAGCTACAGCCCCTGGAGATTTTGGGGTAGTCAGGCCTGGTGAAAATTCAGTTGGTCGTAGAGTAAATGTTTGGAATCTAATGTGCTAAATTATTGTCATTGTAATGTTAAAACTGAGTTTGAGAATTGGCTAACATGACAGTGTCAATGCTGTAATGGTACAATTTATTTGAGGCATATGCTTGTACTCGGCTGTCACTATAGCTACCACTAATCCCACATTGTCTGGAGTCAGAGAGTTTGAGTTTTGTGTCAGATTAGAATTGGGAACAATTTCACACCTTCTGCAGGTGTTCCATCTTTGGGCTGGTCTGGGCTAAGCGAGTTTGACAGCCCTGTCATTAACAGGAAGCAGACATACAGTCATAGTCTTATCATTTAGAAAGTTGCGTCAACGCGGAATATTGTTGACATAGTGTGTCATTTTACAGTCAAATCAAGACAAGTGACATCATTTTTAAGTAGTCATTAACGGTCTGTCTGCTCCCCCTCCTACCAGGATGCCAACGTATTGTGTAGCGATGGGAGAGGGCTTTGTCCACTCTCCCCAATAGGATGGTTGCTCACAGCACAGTGGATGAAAACAACACGACCACAGCCACATCCTCTCCTTCCTCATCTTCCTCACCTAGACCCAGGGACACCCTCTGCCCCACCACGCGCTCCAATCCCAGCGCGACGCAGCCGTCTTGGTCGCCCCCCTCTTCATCTACAGCACACCAATCCACCCGGTCAACCCGCCAGCACCCGTCCAACCACTGCCTGGCAACGCCCCGCCCACGCCAGCGTGTAGAAGATCGTAAGCCCCTCCCAGTCTCCACCCACTTTCCACTGTTCCGCTGTGAGAAGGACTTCCTGCTGATCACCCGCACGGCGTCCATGTTGGAGCACTCTGGGTTCTACTGGGGGCCGCTGGGCGTTGAAGAGGTGAATAAACAAACCATTGATCGATCGTTCATTAAGTTATTCATTAAAGTATTTTTTTTATTTTCCACATCTTACTACTTCGCTGCAATTAAATTCATGTTCCTTTGATCTTTATATTAACGGTCAGTCCTTTTCTCTATAGGCTCACAGTCGACTGAACAACGTTGCCTTGGGAACTTTTCTGATTAGGGACAGTCGTCAGAAAGACGTCTTCTTTACGCTGTCGTATCGTGCGGCCAGTGGTCCAGTCAGTGTTCGCATCATCTACAAGGGACAGCGCTTCAACCTTTCGGGAAGCGAATGCTCATTCCCCTGCCTCTTTGCCCTGTTGAAACACTATATCACCTCCCCTAAGAAGTGCTTGAGTGTTCCGTTCAGGAAGTGCCAACCAACGCTTCAGGAGCTGTGCAGAAAACGGGTCTTCGAGGTGTGCAGGGGCGAGGTAGAGCGGATTGAGTGTGTTTCTCTCAACCCAGTCCTGAAAGAATTCCTGTTAGAGTTCCCATTCGGGATATGAAGTCACAAGTGATGCCTGTTAGGCGGGACTCTGGTCTGAAAAGTATGTCAATGGGGTTGGAACTAAAGAGCTTTGGGTTGATTGGGTTGGAACTAAAGCGCACTGGACTGGAACTACACACTTGTTTCTGGTTGGGAACAAAAATGGAGGTCTATTTCCTACTAAGTGCACTACATTTAGCCAGGGGCATTGAGTATTGTGTGCCAGGACAGAGTTGCACATGTTTGTGGTTATCTGGATGGTCCGTGGAGCATTTCATATGGACTAAATCAAGTGATGGAGAAGCTGCATACAAGAACTACTGTAGCAGTGGTGTTGGTGTACAGACCCACTCAAACGATTGTGTTGGTGTACAGACCCACTCAAACGATTGTGTTGGTGTACAGACCCACTCAAACGATTGTGTTGGTGTACAGACCCACTCAAACGATTGTGTTGCGGAACAGGCAGCTGACCACATGTACTGGACTGTATGGCCTAGGGGGAGTTTCGGGTTCGAGGGCCAGTTGTACTGCTGTAGGCAGGGCTGGACTCTCTGTAGCAAAGTAACGGAACCTGAAAAGCAATATTTTATTGTCTATGTTTACAATGGTTCTAATGTTGACAAAGGCCCAAAATGTTTACAATGTGTATTATTGCAATACTATAAATGTTTACAATGTGTATTATTGCAATACTATAAATGTTTACAATGTGTATTATTGCAATACTATAAATGTGTAGAATTTAATACTACCATCATGTCTGCTGTGCAGACGGATGAGATTAAAAGAGTTATAATGTATAATAATACTCATGTCTTTGTTATTAAATATTTTATATTGATTATATCGCATGTGTATTATTCTAAGACAATGTGATGAGAAACACAAAAGACCCAAGTTTAATCTATAAATCAAGAGGAAATTATTTGCATTACAACAAGAAGCTATTTACTACAACAGTTAACCGATAACAACGTGTGGTTGGTCAGCCCTCGATCTAGAGTGTACATAGACCTGACTGGGTCGTATCAATAGTTCTTGATCAGACAGACAAGCAAGTTGTTCTTGTGTGGCCATGACTCTGGTTACTGTCAGATTAACAGTTGACTCATGGAGATCACACGTGGGATGAACTATGGTAGTAGATTCTAAAACAGAGGGGTGTGTGTGTGTGTGTGTGTGTTAATAGCTGCTGCCTGTTCTAACCCATGTCTGTCTGCGTTTGTCTGCATGTGGCACTTGTGTGTATGTGTGGTTATTCAGAACTCCTAGCGATGAGTAATAAAGGGTAAAGTTTAAAACCTCTTTCATGTAAATCAACCACCAGATGGTAATAGGATGGGCGGGAAACTTGCACAGACAGATACTATCAGATTGTAGACTTCAACAATTCTCAGAATGTTTAGCTCTACATGGAATGTATTCCTGTCTGTGTGACAGGGTTTCATTCATTGTATTTCATTTTAACCAAGTGAAAACAAGTTTCAGTTATCTGACGTTTGTTACTTGTGATTTACATGGAGTCTACAAAGGCGTTTTGCATCACTATACTTGTGAGGACCAACAACTGATTACCATGAAATATATTATTTTCCCTAAACTTAACTCTCACCCTAATATTCATTCTAAAAGTAAACCTTTGACACTTAACTATAGAACAATAACCTTTATCTCAAAGCCTAAAATAACTAGTTTTGTCTTCTACATGGTTTACTTGTCAAGCAAGATATAATTGTAAAAAAGAATGAGGTAAAAATAATTTGTTGAATGATTGAATTTAGCACAAAAAGTTAAAAAATGTAATGAACATGAAACAGGATTCAAACATGGAACAATTCTCATGTTCATCGGTTCTCCAGTATATTGGCCTTGTACAATAACCATGGGAAGGATTTTGCTAAGTAACATTTTTTTTATTGTTTAATGTTATCCAATAAATACAGGAGGATATGAACAGTGACTTATACATGCCTATAGAAAATCATCATACCATGTCAAAATCCTTACCTTTTGCCACATTACACCTTGGAAATTAAAATAAATCTAACTTTTGCCTACCCTGGAAATCAAGAGTTCTCACGAGAGCACAATTAGAATTTGCTCAGCAAGTTACTCTGGCACCGAGTAATAGACCTCAACAGTCCCGCCCATCCTCCGGTTCCGGATGTAAATTTCCCATTAATTTCTCCCATAGATGTTTGTATAAATGCGTATATAAAATTTTTTTAGACAATGCCTTAGGCTAACCAGCTACGACGTGACTCATAATCATAGAACATATAATTTTGAGTGAAAAAAAACGAAAAGAAAATCCACGAAAAGCGGAACACAGTCTTGTACCGATTTTCCAATCGTTTTTCACTCTAAATTATATGTTGTATGCGACGAGTCACGTCGTAACTGGTTAGCCTTA
>JACXGM010029765.1:0-13545 GCA_016801145.1 Umbra pygmaea
GTTGAGAGACGCAAGACCCAACACTCTGGATGAGCTTAAGGCCGCTATCGAAGCATCCTGGGCCTCCATCACACCTCAGCAGTGCCACAGGCTGATTGCCTCCATGCCACGCCGCATTGAAGCAGTCATTTCTGCAAAAGGATTCCCGACCAAGTATTGAGTGCATAACTGAACATCATTATTTGAAGGTTGACTTTTTTTGTATTACAAACACTTCTTTTATTGGTCAGATGAAATATGCTAATTCTTTGAGATAGGAATTTGGGGTTTTCATGAGCTGTATGCCAAAATAATCAGTATTAAAACAATTAATGACCTGAAATATTTCAGTTGGTGTTCAATGAATCTAAAATATATGAAAGTTTAATTGTTATCATTACATTATGGAAAATAATTAACTCACAATATGCTCTAATTTCTTGAGAAGGACCTGTATACCTGAATGTACCATAAACCTAAAGGATTATTAGGAACACCTGTTCAATTTCTCATTAATTCAATTATCTACTCAACCAATCACATGGCAGTGATTGGTGATCCTGGTCAAGACAATCTCCTGAACTCCAAACTGAATGTCAGAATGGGAAAGAAAGGTGATTTAAGCAATTTTAAGCGTGGCATGGTTGTTGGTGCCAGACCGGCCGGTCTTCACAATCTGCTCAGTTACTGGGATTTTCACGCACAACCTTTTCTAGGGTTTACAAAGAATGATGTGAAAAGGGAAATACATCCAGTATGCGGCAGTCCTGTGGGCAAAAATGCCTTGTCAATGCTAGAGGTCAGAGGAGAATGGGCTGACTGCTTCAAGCTGATAGAAGAGCAACTTTGACTGAAATAACCACTTGTTACAACCGATGTATGCAGCAAAGCATTTGTGAAGCCACAACACACACAACCTTGAGGCGGATGGGCTACAACAGCAGAAGACCCCACCAAGTACCACTCATCTCAACTACAAATAGAAAAAAAGAGGCTACAATTTGCAAGAGCTCACCAAAATTGGACAGTTGAAGACTGGAAAAATGTTTCCCTGTCAGATGAGTCTCGATTTCAGAATTGGGCGTAAACAGAATGAGAACATGGATCCATCATGCCTTGTTACCACTGTGCAGGCTGCTGGTGGTGGTGTAATGGTGTGGGGGATGTTTTCTTGGCACACTTTAGGCCCCTTAGTGCCAATTGGGCGTCGTTTAAATGCCACGGCCTACCTGAGCATTGTTTTTGACCATGTCCATCCCTTTATGGCCACCATGTACCCATCCTTTGACAGCTACTTCCAGCAGGATAATGCACCATGTCACAAAGCTCAAATAATTTCAAATGGGTTTCTTGAACATGACAATGAGTTCACTGTACTAAAATGGCCCCCACAGTCACCAGATCTCAACCCAATAGAGCATCTTTGGGATGTGGTAGAACGGGGGCTTCGTGCCCTGGATGTGTATCCCACAAATCCCATCAACTGCAAGATGCTATCCTGTCAATATGAATTCCTACATTTCTGAAGAATGCTTTCATCACCTTGTTGAATCAATGCCACGTATAATTAAGGCAGTTCTGAAGGCAAAAGTTTAGTTTAGTTTAGTTTATTAGTTTATAATGACGTGGACAGTCCCTTTTTGATAAAAAGAGCAGCTTTAGCCTCTATGGCTAATTTCCAACTGTAGTCCCCGGCCAGTTGTCAATAGGCATACATCAAATAAAATACATTACAAGTATATTTACAGAAGGACTAAGCTAGAGGGAACAGACAATAAACATGTGGCACACCATTCAGACAAACACAAATAAACAAACAAGCAAGCACAGATTGCAAAGGCATAAAACAGTTCATGCAATAACAGTACAAGTCGACACAAAGAGTAATCACACAGAGGCCACATTGAAGCACATACATAACATTGAGGCAGGCAGTAGAGATCAGGTGGCAGCAGCATGACCGTGTCATATCAAATACACATCACATCTGTCAAATTAATGTGTGCAGGTGTAATTGTCGGACAGCCAGTTTTTTTGATGTATAGTAAAGGTGGAATATATATGTAAATCTTTGATTGTAGTGGGCAATGAGTTCCAGTTTTGTATTTCTTTGACAGAAAATGATAATTGACCAAATGTACTTTTTCTAAATGGGATTAGAGATCACCTCGTGTGGTGCTTCTGGTGATCTGACTGCTATTATTACGTTGGATTATTAATGAATTCAAAGGAGCAGGAGCGGTATTATGCAGAATTTTGTATACAAAACAGATGTTTTTGTATTTGATTACATCTTCCCAGTTTAGCAATTTATGATTGTTAAGGATAACACAATGATGTGAACTATTAGCCTTCTGGTCCAAAACTTTAAGAGCTTTTTTATAAAGAGTTGCTAATGGCTTTAATGATAAGCTGTTAGTTTGACCCCAGCTTGTCAGACAAT
Source organism: Umbra pygmaea (assembly GCA_016801145.1). Classification (NCBI taxonomy): domain Eukaryota; kingdom Metazoa; phylum Chordata; class Actinopteri; order Esociformes; family Umbridae; genus Umbra; species Umbra pygmaea. The sequence continues at coordinate 2,423 of JACXGM010029765.1, forward strand.
ATGTTAGATGTGACACAATCATGGTGTCCATAAATAATTTGGCAGCATTAAAAGTAAGTGCATTTCTAATATATCTAAAATTAGCTAAGCTAAACTTGACCCTATTGCACACATTCTTAATATGTGGTTTAAAAGAAAGATTAGAATCAATAATAATTCCCAAATACTTAAATTGTGGCACAATACTAATGTTTTGACCTGAAATCGTTATATTTGGCACAATGTTACATTGTCTCTTTGTGAAAAACATTCCCACAGTTTTATCTACATTTAATTGAAGGCACAAACAATTTAGCCAATTGGTGATCTGATCAATAGCTGTGGTCAGTTTTGCAGCAGCAAGATCTTTTGTCTTGGCATGCACATAAATTACAGTGTCGTCCGCATACATTAGTGTATTGATATCAGGGCAAACTGATGGCAGATCATTGATGTATAGACTAAACAAAAGCGGGCCAAGTATTGATCCCTGTGGTACCCCTGTGCGTAAATTGAGAACTGATGAACGATAGTTGTTCACAGAAACGTATTGAGTTCTAAATATGATTCAATCCATTTGATTGCGGAAGAGGATAAATTAAAAGCAGAGAGTTTGGCAATAAGGACCTGATGGTTGACTGTGTCAAAAGCTTTGCGAAGATCTAAAAACACAGCGCCAACAACACCTCCCTTGTCAACCATTGCTCGAACAGTCTCTAAAAAGAGACAGTTAGCTGTTCCTGCAGAATGATGGGCCCGGAAGCCAAATTGCATCGGATAAAGAGTGAATGGACTATTATTAAAGAAAGAGACAAGCTGCTCTGATACACATTTTTCAGCAACCTTGGAGACCACAGGTAGAATACTGATTGGGCGGTAGTTATATATGTTCAGAGGGTCATTTGACTTAAATATAGGAGTTACAATTGCAGTCTTCCAGGTAGTTGGATATATCCCCTCTAATACTGACTGGTTAACAATTTGTGTGATAGGGTAGGCTAGGTGTTCTTTCAGGGATTAAAGCATTTTGGAATCCATTCCATAAATATCTTTTGCTGTTGAGATTTTAAGAGAATTAATAATTGCTTGGGTTTTAGTTTCAGAGATAGGTTGAATGCTAAAAGAAGGCTTACTTTCATCTGTTTTGACAATATCTGCAGTTGTTAGGGGAAAATTCTGTGCGATTTCATCCACAGAGTTGATAAAATATTTGTTAAAAGCTACAGCTATTTTTGCTGGATCTTGTATTAATGTACCATTCAGGTTCAACTCTAACTGGTTTCTAGGCCTGTGGCTAATTCCCATTACATTCTTAATCTATTCCCATATCAACTTTGTATTACCATTTCCCTCAATAATAATTGTTGTAAAAAATTGGCTTTGGCCTTTCTGATCACTTTGATTACTTGGTTACGTAATGAAGTGAACCTATACCTATCACTATTTATCCTGAATTTTAATTATCTTTTTAAAGCAGCGTCTCTTTCTTTCATCAGATTAAATATTTCCGTATTAAGACAAGGGAGTGCATTTGTTTTTTGCTTTCCTTTTACCTTTCTAGAGAACTTCTTAACTAGACTTTGTAGCTTGGTTGCAAACATCTTGCTAACGTCTTCTATATTAATCCCTGTAAGTATATTTGTCCATTTAGTCTGCTGTACTGCCCTTTGAAAATTATCCATTTCATTCTTTCAAAAGGGTGTCCAACACAGTATTAGTATGGTTTCTCCTAATAATCCTTTAGGTGAGTGTATATATCATATATATATGACACATCTGAAAAAAGATTTTCACAGAAAAAATGTAATATCTTTATGTCAGTATCTTTATTTCAATGATGCACTGTGTCACACCCTTCTACAGTAGTGCTATGATGACGTACTGACAGGGACCAATTTTCCCTATCAGCCAATCACTGTGGGCATAGTAAGTCAGCTTGTTCATGGACTACGACATCATCCATAGCAACATGGTCAATCTCACCTTCTCTAAGCTTAAGGTTTCTCCAAATTCCTTAATACACTTTTGAATCAGTATTTTGGATGGGTTTTAAAATAAAACTCTTAGATAGGGAATTGTGTATTATTTATTATTTGCGAAGCCTACTAGTGGTAAGATAACATTTTTTGTTGATATGGCCCCTGGTTTCTCATTGCTATGAGTCCTACCCAAACTTTTTCCTAAAGGTCTCTCCTTTGGTTCATTTGGTACCCTATTATTTCTACTTAATACACTCCTGGATCTACTTAACTAATTGATTTAGTCAACTTGGGGTTCACTTTTGCACCTGCACTCATTCCTTTTCAATTTTGTTTTATTGTAGGCATGATTTCCTTGCATGAAATTTGTAAATTTAAGTGGAAAAAAACCTTTGTCACATGAAAAAGACTAGTTTTGATGATGTGATGTGATTGATGAGACATGAAGGGAGAATATGGCAAGATTTATAGACAATCACCTATGAATAACCCCATCCTAGATTGTGGATTAAACCTTCCAATACAAAACAACCATCCACTACTGTCATGGTGTGTAGTGGTGTAGAGGAGAGAGACCGAAGGCAGTAGATGTAATCCGTGGGTTTTTATTTCGTATCGAATGGTATCCAGAAGACAGCCCAAATACTGTATAGTTGCAGGTGAACAAATAGCAGATTGCACAACGATAACACCTACAAAGCTTATGTGCTCTTTATTGGTGGCACGGACACTGCTAGCTAACATAGGTATAGAGTGTACATATATAAAATCTAACTACCACACTCTACTCACAACATATAAGTTAAAGACAGCTCCTGGAATACACACAAATGAAACTCACGTACCGTGGAACAGAATTATCACAGAATACAGATAATCAATGACCGACAGCTTTCTTCAGTCAAGCAGCCCTTTTGTACCATAGCTCAAACTACTAATAGAACCCGGCTGAACACAATAATCAATCAAACAGATCTACAATACGCCCACACAACCTAAACCTAACACGAACCAAGAACTGCTTGACTGGAGGAGCTGTCACAAGTCCTTAAAGGGACATATAATACATATTAAACAGGAAGAACTGAAAACACCATGCATAGCATTGAAACACATATACAACATAAAAGGATGAAACAATATATGAGTCCATTCTCAGTTCATGTCTCTGTAAACGCCAGCCCTCACTGGGCTGGGCGTGACAATTACCATTACATTTAGTTACTGTGAAGACATCCACAACCAATTAAATCCATTATTGAAAGTAGATGCTTTGTAGGGTTGGAATACAGAAACAAACAAACGCCACACATGAAATCTAATAACTTATGAGATGAGAATTATAATCAATGCTGTCAGCTGAGTCCTTTGTTTTTCTATCCCTTTGACACTAAAGTCTTTTCTTTCTTTTTCTTTCTTTCTCTTTCTCTTTTATATTTTCTCTCCCTTTCTCTCCCCTTTTTCTACTGCCCCCACTCTATCTTAACCTCCCCCTCTCTCTCAGGTGCAGGGTTTGGAGAAGCAGATAGTCAAGGACTACCCAGGACTAGACCTTGGTCGGGCAGGCTCAGTGATGAAGACCCTACCATATGGCATGGGAGGGGGAGCTGCGGGAGGGAGTGTCACAGGGGGAGTCAAACCCGCCTCTCAGCCCAGCACCCGCATCTACTCCACTGGCATGGATGGGGTCGGTAACCTACCAATGAAGCCACCTCAGAAAGCCCCCACCTATAGCTTTTCAAACCCCTATGAATGGGCCCGTAATCAGTCACTCCTACTTGACCAGACAGGCTATCGCAACAAACGCAAACCCTCACTGAAGACAGCCCAGAAGACCAAGAAAATTTTTGGATGGGGTGATTTCTACTTCAATGTGAAGACAATGAAGTTTAGCCTTTTAGTGACGGGAAAGATTGTGGACCACATCAATGGCACATTCACAGTCTACTTTCGCCACAACTCGTCTAGTCTTGGTAATGTGTCCGTCAGTATTGTCCCTCCAACCAAGGTGGTGGAGTTTGAAGTGTTGCAGCACCACCAGCCAGGCCTCCATGCTCAGCTCTACCCAGAGCTCACCCAGATCACACAACAGCAGACGCCTCACCAGTCCACCATCGACCCCAAGGAGATTAAAACGTTCAACTGCCGTGTGGAGTATGAGCAAACAAACCGCTCCAAGAAACCCAAGCCCTGTCTTTATGACCCGTCTCAGACCTGCTTCTCAGAGCACACTCAGTCTCACGCAGCCTGGCTTTGTGCCAAACCCTTTAAAGTCATCTGCATCTTCATCTCCTTCTTCAGTATTGATTATAAGCTTGTGCAGAAAGTGTGTCCAGACTACAACTTTCAAAGTGAACATCCTTACCTTGGATAAGAGAAAAAGGATGAGAAAAGGGGGGAATGTCTTAAGATTGTTTGAGGGAATATGTTTGAGCAAGAAGGGTCAGATGCAGAACCGCTTATCTTGATCAGAAAATGTGGTGTGGGATACAAGGTGATTTGTAGATCAGTGAGCTTTTGCAGTACAACTGCAATGTATTGCACTCAAACTCAAAAGGACAATGATTGGACTAACAACCTCAGAAATTGTAATTTTCTGCTGTCAACCTCCCAATGGATTGTGGGTATTTGAAATGAGAAGTATGGCTAGTTGGCATGGTGGATGATTAAATCACAGATTTCTCAGAATTACCTAAAAAATCTTTATCTGTTGACCTTGATTCTATGTAAATAATGTACACAAAGTCTATACTGCTCTGCTCTATACATATTGGTTATCAGTGTTGATTAATTTCTTATTCACTTTAAAACAAGCTGTGAAATTTTGTTGACTTCATATTGTCTCTAATTATCAGAATATGTAATTCTTGCATAAATTCTGGTACCCAGAACCAAATATTGCGTGTCTCTCAACAGACTAGTACTTACTTATGCAGTATTAGGTATGTTATTTCTTCCATTATATTTATTCCAATCCTGAATTCAAGGGAATCATTACTCAAGGAATGCAGTGCCCTTCAAAATTGGATCCTTTGTCAAAGATAAGCAAAAAAGGCTATGAAAGACATCCCTATTATTCATACGTCTGACTTATATTACAAATTTGAGAGAAACCTCCATCTTAAACATTGCATTTAGTAGTGTGGCCCTCTTGGGCCAAGAGGGGTTCCTGATAATTGTGTGCTATGTCATTCATGTTAACAATTAATGTCCCATGTCATCAAAACCACTAACTTTCAAACTTGTAATTTTATGGATAACTGAGGTATGATAGTGATTCATATAGATTTCACTCATGTAAACAACACAAAATATGTACTGTAGCTCAAAATGTCAGGGTAAAAATAGCTTGTTTTTCGCAAACAAAAGAAAACATCTTTAAAATGTTTAAATCAAAAGAAATCATCATTAAAAATGCAATTTGTAGCTTTCCATTCAAATGACCTGGCAGGCCGAATGAAATATATATATTAAATATACATACGTACATACATACACACATAAATACATGTATGTGTATGTATGTATGTATGTGTGTGTATGTACACTGACAAAAGATATTAAATTTTTTCTGTGAAAATCTTTATTCACATGTGTCATATATTAAGGATTATTAGGAACACCCGTTCAATTTCTCCTTAATGCAATTATCTACTCAACCAATCACATGGCAGTTGCTTCAATGTATTTAGTGGTGTGGTCCTGGTCAATACAATTTCCTGAACTCCAAACTGAATGTCAGAATGGGAAAGGTGATTTAAGCAATTTTGAGTGTGGCATGGTTGTTGGTGCCAGACGGGCCGGTCTGAGTATTTCACAATCTGCTCAGTTACTGGGATTTTCACGCACAAACATTTCTAGGGTTTACAAAGAATGGTGTGAAAAGGGAAAAACATCCAGTATGCGACAGTCCTGTGGGCGAAAATGCCTTGTTGATGCTAGAGGTCAGAGGAGAATGGGCCAACTGCTTCAAGCTGATAGAAGAGCAACTTTGATTGGAATAACCACTTGTTACAACCGAGGTATGCAGCAAAGCATTTGTGAAACCACAACACGCACAACCTTGAGGCGGATGGGCTACAACAGCAGAAGACCCCACTGGATACTACTCATCTCCACTACAAATAGGAAAAAGAGGCTACAATTTGCATAAGCACACCAAAATTGCACAGTTGAAGACTGGTAAATGTTGCTTGGTCTGATGAGACTCGATTTCTGTTGAGACAGTCAGATGGTAGAGTCAGAATTTGGCGTAAACAGAATGAGAACATGGATCCATCATACCTTGTATCCACTGTGCAGGCTGGTGGTGGTGGTGTAATGGTTTGGGGGATGTTTTCTTGGCACACTGTATGCCCCTTAGTGCCAATTGGGCATCGTTTAAATGCCACGGCCTACCTGAGCATTGTTTTTGACCATGTCCATCCTTTTATGGCCACCATGTACCCATCCTTTGACAGCTACTTCCAGCAGGATAATGCACCATGTCACAAAGCTTGAATCATTTCAAATTGGTTTCTTGAACATGACAATGAGTTCACTGTACTAAAATGGCCCCCACAGTCACCAAATCTCAAACCAATAGAGGATCTTTGGGATGTGGTGGAATGAGAGCTTCGTGCCCTGGATGTGCCTCCCACAAATCTCCATCAACTGCAAGATGCTATCCTATCAATATGGGCTAACATTTCTAAAGAATGCTTTCAGCACCTTGTTGAATCAATGCCACATATAATTAAGACAGTTCTAAAGGCGAAAGGGGGTCAAACACAGTATTAGTATGGTGTTCCTAATAATCCTTTAGGTGAGTGTATATATATTTGTGTGTGTGCGTGTGTGTGTGTGTATATATGTATATGTGTGTTTTTACTGAACACAGGACAAATACAAGGATAATATAACAATATAATGCTAAACATGGTGGTGGATGAGTTGGGCTTTCTTTCTCACTCTGCAAAGTACTTTGGGTTCCATGAAAAGCACTATTTAAGTTGAATTAATAATTATTACTATTATTACAACTGATTTTCTAAAAAAAATGTTATTTTCTGGCATAATATTCATTTGTATCTAGTTAGATATTTGAAATGTTGATTTTGCAATCTAATATTGTCTTTATTTTGTATAATTTACATTAAGTTAATGTTTACTAGTCTTAAAACTGTTTTGGTATTTATTTTGTAGTTTTAAACAAACTTACATAGTGCAAGTTAAAAAATATTTATTTATATAATTTTCTTCAGGATTTTACAACCATGGATTGAGTATGTTGTGCATCCCTCCCTTGCTAAAAGATAACAGCACTGATTTGTCTACTATAATGGTTTCATCCAGGCGGGATCTTTTTAGATAGGAGACTTTGCTTGTGTACTATTTTCTTCAGCTCAGACAATAGGTTTTCAATATTATTTTCAATAATATGTTAAGTGAGAAAATGTATTTCATGGTCCTGCAGGAATATATTTATTTATGACCCAGTTTTAGCTTCCTGCCAGAGGCAGAACCTCCTGGTACTTGACAGGATGCCATGTATTCAGGTTCTAAATGCCATTGGAACTAAAACAGCCCCAAAATACCACATATCCACTACCATGCTGTATTTCAAAGTGGGGAATACTTGTTTTCTGCATGACAATCCCTCTTTCTATACGAAACAAATAGCTGGTGTTTGTGGGACATAATTTCTAACCAATGTTTCTATCTTGAATTGTAAAGGCTTTCTTTTGGCAAGATACAGTTTTGGCAAATAACTGGATGGCATGCTTGTGGTGTGTACATTTTGGAGACTTTGTGACCTCAAGATTCAAGCTACTTCTGTCAAATATTTTACTTTCAAACAATCTTCCTAACTGGGCATGTGAACAAAATACACTTCTTCCAGCCAGGTTCATAACAATTTCACGGCTACAGTGCCTTGCATAAGTATTCACCCCCATTGGATGTTTCCACATGTAGTGTGACAACCTATAATTAAATAGGATTGTATTTTGATGGTGCAAAATATTATTTATTGTGACACAAGTGTTACATATATTTGTTGGTCAGTACTTGGTAGACCCACCTTTGGCTAAAATATCAGCTGCAAGTCTGCAGTCGTCATTTATCTAGTATGCATATAAAAGATATTAAATATGTGGTTACGAACGTGATTAAGAATGTGCCTACGCACAAAATGTGGGATTTATCAATACGATAGGATTGTATTGGGATTTTTACCATTTGTTTTACAGAACATACCGAACACTATGAATGTGCAAAGTTTTTTTGGTAAAATGAAAGAAAATGTGTTGGTTAAATAAGTGAACCCCCTAAATAAGCTCTGGTCCAACCAACTGACCTCAGAACTCACATACGTAGGTGAAGGGAGTCCACCTCTGTGCAAATAAATTATTGCATGACCTCAAAATAATTACACCCTGTTTCTAAAAGTCCCCAGAATTTGTTAGACAGCATAAGTAAACAAACAGCATCATGAAGACCAAGGAGCTATAGAAACAAATATGGGAGATCGTTCTGAAGAAGCACCAATCAGTGTTGGGTTATAAAAAATATCTCAAGATTGGAACATTCCCCTGAGCACCGTTACATCCATTATGAAAAAATTTAAAGAATATGGCACAACCTCAACTCTGCCTTGAGAAGGCGGTCTACCAAACCTCAGTGACTGAGTAAGGAGGGCTTCAGTCAGAGTAGCAACCACGAAGCCAACTCCGAAGGAGATGGAGATCCGCAGGTGAGATTGCAGAAGCCGTCCATGGTTAAACTGTAACCAGGACACAAAGCTGCGCTTCATGGACGTGTGATGAGGAGAAAGCAATTTCTGAAGAAAACATCCAATACTGTTTGGAGTTTGCCAAATAGCATGTGGGAGACAAAGCAAATATGTGGAAAAAGGTTCTCTGGTCTGATGACACCAAAATTCAACTAATTGGTCTCAGGGCAAACGATATGTGCAGTGTGAAGCCAACACTGCTATTTTCCTGAGAACACCATCCCCTTGGTGAAGCAAGAGTTGGTTGCTTTTATGCTGTTGGCTCTGTTTTCCTTCTTTGCATTTGCACACTCACTTGTCCAGTGTCCTTAATCCCCTGTGTGCTCTTTTGTAGTTACGCCTCCACCCATTCTAACAAGCTACAGGGTGGGACGTAACTGGCAGAATGATGTTGTGGGGCTGCTTTTCATTGGCTGGGACTGGGAAACTGGTCAGGATTGAGGGCAAGATGGATGAATACAAATACAGGGCATTGTAGAGGAAAACCTGTTTCAATGTGCAAGGCTGGGTGGACTGTCACCTTCCAGAAGGATAATGACACTAAACGCACAGCCAAACTACAGTGGAGTGGTTTAAAACCAAGATCCGGAATGTCTTAGAATGCCCCAGTCAAAACCCAGACCTCAATTTGATATGATCATCTCTGTAAGGACTTGAAAATTGCTTTTCACCAATGGTTACCCAACCAACCTGACAGAGATATTGTGCCAGGAAGAATGGTATAAAATTGCAGGATACAGGGGGCTCATTTATCAAGTGTGCGTATGCACAAATCTGTACATAAACCATGCGTGCAATAATTTCTATGCACAGTGTAGGATTTATCATAATGAACGTTATTTTGAGCGTAAATCTACGGACAGCCCGGACCATGTGTAGGCACTACGCACAATGACAAGTGGTGGAAGGGAACTGCTTCTAAAATGTAGAGTAGGCCTAGTAATGTGGAACATGTATTTTTTTACATGTGAATTAATCATTTATAGTTTTGATATCATTGTTTTTCTATTGTGAATTCATGTAATGTTCCTCTATCCTACGGTATTTCATGTAATTTGACCAAGTAGGTTTATTTGTAATAATAGACTAATGATAATAATAATTATTATTATTATAATACTTATATAAACTACAGTCACTTTGTCACAAGTAGGTGTTGGTGGACTGATGGAGACAATGCAGGAGTGCTGCCCATAGATGGTTATATTTATTTGAGAGAATCAGAGTGCCTACTGGCAGAGCTTATATGCATAACAACTCAAACTGTCATTGTCCATTATCCCTTACTTTAAAGCAGGATATGTGGTATAGGCACGGTGGAATAAATAGAACACAGAATGTGTTTTAAGAAACACAATGGCCCTCATTTATCAAATGTGCGTAGAAACCAGTGTAGATCTGAGCGCAGAAATCATCTTACGACAAGACTCGCGTGTGATTTACAAAACATTCGTATCACTCCAATTCCAGCGTACGAATGAGCGGGTGTTGATAAATCAGACGGTTGAAATCATTCGTAATTTAAATATCACACCCACAAATATGCACGGTTAGAGGCCTTGCCCTTAGAATTTACGACATGGATAAGCGACATCCGGCAAATAATTTTTTTTTCTCTGAGATAGAAATAGAGACATCGATTGTTAAAGGAAAATGCGGTGTTGACTGAGGTTACTGCTACAGTCTTTGGAAGCGATTAACGAGAACCTGTGCATTTCAAATAAATGAATTATTTTCACTAAACATTCCACGCTGTATTTTTGAATCTTTTAATTATTTCTTACCCAAGATAGCACTTACTATATTAGAAGCACAGAATAAGATCCTGTCTGCTTCGTAGAGCCCCCAATGGTGGCTGTTGTGGCCACTGATCTTCATTGAATGGCACAATTCTCCAGCGCAATATAATTATGTTGCAGGCCTGCTCCGGGGTGTATAGCAGTCCCCCCCCCGCATATCCAAGACAGAGCCACCTGCCCTTGGGCAAGCCTATACATCACTCGACTGTGGTATGTGTGCATTTGTGTGCACTGTTGAACCTGCGCTCCTGCTTGTTTGGGGATTTGCAAGTATTGCAGTAAATAGTACTAATCAGCCGATTGTCTTACGAAAATAACCAGCACATTTCTCCCAACGTGGGCAAAGTCACAACAAAGCGAGGGAGAAGAACTGTTGCATGCAATAATCCAAATATATATTTTACACCACTGACAAGGGAAAAGTCACTTCTCATGGTGTCTATGGCTAGCTTTCTACCATAGATTTCTGCCTGCGTCGCTCCCGTATTCGTCTTGCCTCATCATACTTTCGAAATATCAATCCAACTAACGTTACATATTTTTTCTAACAGGGTACTGTACTAAAAGTTTAGCTAGCTAATATGAGCTGTTATG